>CM059301.1:6610000-6642500 GCA_030340665.1 Neosalanx taihuensis
TTCCAGAGTGTTACCAGTGGAGGCTCGCTGCTCGGCTGCCCCAGGTGTTAGTCTCTACATAAATCAAGTGCACCACAAGTATTTTCTCATCTGTGCTCCCCTGTAGCTGAGGGAGGAGAGAGGGAGATAAAGAGAGACATTTGGATAGGAGAAAGAGACAGAAAGAGGGGGGAAAGGAAGTGGGATCTAGAGATCAGGTGTGTGTGTGCAGTTGCAGCCTTTGATCAGCAAGATGTCAGTCTTTTTAAAGGATAGTCTAAATCTGTACTCATCACAAATTCCTTGTTTCTTCAAACTGCACAACACACGCATGCACAATGGAGTGCCTGCTTCTGAACAAAAAGAGAATGAGAAAGAGTGTGTGTGAGAGTGTGTGAATGTGTGTGAGGGTGTGTGTGTAAGAGTGTGTGAATGTGTGTGAGGGGTGTGAGTGTGTGAGAGTGTGTGTGCATCCCCAGGCAGGGACACATCAGAAGGTTACCACAGCAGTTTTGAGCAGGTGGAGAGAGGGAGAACATTCCCACTTGACAGTGATGAGCTCTTGTCGTTAGGTTAGACGCCCCAGGAGGTGTGAGAGTGTGTGTGTGGTGAGAGTGTAGGTGTGTGTGTGTGTTTGTGAAATGAAATATACAGAAGCACAAAAGGACCTCTCTCTGTCTCTCTCTCTCTCTTTCTGTTTCTCTGTCTCTCTCTCTCTGTCTTTCTGTCTCCCTCTCTTCCTCTCTCTCTCTCTCTCTCTCTCTCTCTCTCTCTCTCTCTCTCTCTCTCTCTCTCTCTCTCTCTCTGTGTCTCTCTGTCAGTCCTCTGTCTGCTCCACCCTGTTTCATAAATAATGACCCTGCTGTTAGTGGACAGCAGACAGGCTGGCTAGCCAACCACGTCCTACATCTGCCACACGGCCTCCTGGCTATGTGTGTGTGAGCATGTACATATGATTCTCCGATCTAGTCTCTGGCAGGTTTTTGTAAACTAAACCCTCTCTCCCTCCCCCTCCTCTCTCTCTCTCTTCCCTCCCCCTCCTCTCTCTCTTTCCCCCTCCTCTCTCTCTCCCTCCCTCCCCCTCCTCTCTCTCTCCCTCCCTCCCCCTCCTCTCTCTCTCTCCCCCGCCTCTCTCTCTCCCTCCCCCCTCCTCTCTCTATCCCTCCCCCCCCTCTCTCTCCCCCTCCCCCCCCCCCACCCTCTCCCTCCCCCTCCTCTCTCTCTCTCCTCCAACAGATGTCATGGCGTCCTCAGTATCGCAGCTCTAAGTTCCGTCACGTCTTTGGGAAGGCAGCTTCTAAGGAGAACTGCTACGATGGCGTCCCATCACACGCAGCGTCCAGGACAACCACTTCTGCTGCGTCAACCCTCGCTTCTTGGCTGTCATCACAGAGTGTGCTGGGGGAGGGTCCTTCCTGGTGCTGTCCATCCACCATGTGAGGAGGGGGGAAGGGGGAGGGGGGAAGGGGTCAGGAGACAAGAAGAAGAGAAATTTAGTTTTAAACTGGTCCCGTTTTCAGCAGCAGTGTCTTTCCCTGTCTCTCTCTCTTTCTCTGTCTATCTCTCTTTCCCTCCCCCTGTCTCTGTCTTTCCCTCTGTATCTCCCCCTGTCTCTCTCTACTCTCTTTCTCTCCCCGTCTCTCTCTTTCTCTCCCTCTGTCTCTCTTTCTCCCTGTCTCTCTTCTCTCCCCTTCCTCCTCTCCCTCATTTTAAAGATGGTGTGTGAATTCCTGTGTTCCTTGCTGGAATTACACAGGGTCTCAGGAATGACATCACTCACCTTGATCCCTAGGCCCCCCGTCTGTCTCTATACACACACACACTCTCACACACACCCTCTCACCCACTCACACACACTCTCACACACACCAGCCACCTCTGTGATGTGGTATTAGGCTTCTCTTTCTCTGATAACAAGTTCTGAGTCGTAAATATTGCCTGTGTGTGTTTTACAAATAATCACCTGTGTGTTAGAGGAAGATAGAGGGGGAAGGGATGAAGAAGGATAGAGAAAGAGAGAGAGAGTTAGGGAGACAGAGAGAGAGAGAGGGTGAAGGGGATGAAGAAAGATAGAGAAAGAGAGACAGAGAGAGAGAGAGTTAGGGAGACAGAGAGAGAGAGTTAGGGAGATAGAGAGAGTTAGGGAGACAGAGAGAGAGAGTTAGGGAGACAGAGAGAGAGAGTTAGGGAGACAGAGAGAGAGAGTTAGGGAGACAGAGAGAGAGAGTTAGGGAGATAGAGAGAGTTAGGGAGACAGAGAGAGAGAGTTAGGGAGATAGAGAGAGTTAGGGAGACAGAGAGAGGAGAGTTAGGGAGACAGAGAGAGAGAGTTAGGGAGATAGAGAGAGTTAGGGAGATAGAGAGAGTTAGGGAGACAGAGAGAGAGAGTTAGGGAGACAGACAGACAGACAGAGAGAGAGAGAGTTAGAGAGACAGTTAGTTAGAGAGACAGACAGTTAGAGAGTGGTGTGTTCTGGCGTGTTCTGGGGTTGACTCCGCCCCCAGGGTTAGAGATGATATCATGTAGACTTTGGTCAATTGCCAAATATGACAAGTTTGTGTGTTTAACAGCGCTCCCTGTGTGTGTGTCTCCCTGTGTCTGTCTGTGTCTGCCCTTGTGTGTTGTGTGTGTGTGTCTCCCTGTGTCTGTCTGTGTCTGCCCTTGTGTGTTGTGTGTGTGTCTCCCTGTGTCTGTCTGTGTCTGCCCTTGTGTGTTGTGTGTGTGTCTCCCTGTTGTCTGTCTGTGTCTGCCCTTGTGTGTTGTGTGTGTGTGTCTCCCTGTGTCTGTCTGTGTCTGCCCTTGTGTGTTGTGTGTGTGTCTCCCTGTGTCTGTCTGTGTCTGCCCTTGTGTGTTGTGTGTGTGTCTACCTGGGTGTGTGTGTGTCTCAGACAGGGAAGGTGGACCCTCACCATCCCAGGGTCTCAGGCCACAGGGGAAACGTTCTGGACATCAAGTGGAATCCTTTCAACGACTACTGCATAGCTTCCTGCTCTGAGGATGCTACGGTTAGCATGCGCTAACACACACTCACTCGCATACACACTCTCATTCACAAACACACGCTAACACACGCACACTAACACGCGCTAACGCACACACACTCGCACTCTCACTTACACACGCACGCTAACACATGCTCTCACCTTCATACTAACACATGCTCTCACATACACACACACACTCTCTCATTCATTCTCACATACATACTCAAACTCTCGAACACAAACACTCACACACACACACACACACACACACACACACACACGCTCAGAACAGGAACATGTATAAGCATGATGATGGTTTTAAAGCACATCTATCGATCATTCCAAACATTCCTGTTGTGTGACTGAGGAGCTACTCTGCTGCCTATCTTCAGACAAGACATCTGCACTGAAGAGCTCTGATGGTGTGTGTGTGTGGTTGTGTGTGTGTGTGTGTGTGTGGTTGTGTGTGTGTGTGCTCCAGGTGAAGGTGTGGGACATCCCTTGTCAGGGTCTGCTCAGGAACTTGACGGTTGCCAGGAAGGAGTTGCTAGGTCACTGTCGCCGGGTGGGACTGCTGGAGTGGCACCCTACTGCTAACAACATCCTGTTCAGTACTGCATATGACTATCAGGTACACACACTCTCACACACACACACTGACACAATACAGGGTCTGTACATACAGGGTCTAAAGGCGCTCATGTGTGGTTCCTGCTGGGTGTGTGTGGTTTCTAAGGTGATGGTGTGGAACCTGGATGGCCCTGAGCAGGTTCTGAAGAACCCAGTGAGAACCATCAGCCTGCACACTGACGTGGTTCTGTCTCTGGCCTTCAGTCCTGACGGCAGCCTGATGGCCTCCTGCTGCAAGGACAAGAGGATCCGCATCATAGACCCTCGATCAGGCACCCTGCTGCAGGTCGGGGGGGGGGGGGAGAGTGTGTGTGTGTGGTGAGAGAGTGTGTGTGTGTTGAGAGAGTGTGTGTGTGGGGTGAGAGAGTGTGTGTGTGTGGTGAGAGAGTATGTGTGTGTGGTGAGAGAGTGTGTGTGGTGAGAGAGTGTGTGGGGTGAGAGAGTGTGTGTGTGTGGTGAGAGAGTATGTGTGTGTGGTGAGAGAGTGTGTGTGTGTGGTGAGAGAGTGTGTGTGTGCAGCACACAGCCTATAATGTGTTGTGTGTGTTGTGTTTCCAGGAGGCTAACTGTAAGAGCCACCGGGCCAATAAGGTTCTGTTCCTAGGCAACCAGAAGATGCTGCTGACTGCAGGTGGGTCCCGGTGGAACCACAGGCAGATCGCCCTCTGGGACCAGGTAGGAGAACCATCTAGAACCTCACAATCCTGGTCCTGCCCTGCATATTCTATACCATGGGTGCTCCAACAATTTCAGCATGTGATCTACTTGTAGCAGTAGGAATAGACCAATCAACACAGCAGTAAGAATAGACCAAAGAAAACAGCCGTAAGAATAGACCAATGAAAACAGAAGCCTGAAAATGACCTGTTCATCTCAAACTATTTAGAATCGCCTAGAACCACATTCAACCATGTAGAACCCTGTGGAAGCATGTGGATCTGGATCTGGACAGCCTCTCTGAGACACACACCCCCCCTGCTGGACAGACAGCAGAACACAACTCTGATCAAACCAGCTGGCAAATAGACATTCAGTCATTTAGCTGTGTGTGTGTGTGTGTGTGTGTTTGTGTGCGTGTTTGTGTGTGTTTAGGAGGACTTGTCTGTTCCTATACTCCAGCACGATCTGGACGGGTCATCGGGAGTGCTCTTCCCGTTCTACGACCCCGACACACACATGTTGTACATCGCAGGCAAGGTGAGACACTGTTCAGCCCAGCAGCCACACCTGGTGTTGGTGAGCTGATCCTAGATGAACACACACAGGAACCCTGTCACCTGAACACATCAAGCACATCAGTAGAACCGTGTTAAGGGTTAGTATACAGAACACAAGTACTGACTGCCTCTCCTCTCTCCCTGCCCCCTCCCCCTCCCCCCAGGGTGATGGTAATATCAGGTACTATGAGATCAGCTCAGAGAAGCCTTACATGCACTTCCTTACAGAGTATCGCTCCCTGCTTCCTCAGAAGGGGATGGGTAAGAAGCTCCCCCCTCTCTCCCCTCTCTGTCTCCCTCCCCTCTCTCTCTCTCTCTCTCTCTCTCTCTCTCCCTCCCCTCTCTCTCTCTCTCTCTCTCTCTCTCTCTCTCTCTCTCCCACTCTCTCTGTGTTAGTTAGTATAAAGTGTTTGTGCACCTGCAATGACTTGTATGCAGATTTCACCAGCTGGGTTATTTGACTAAACAAATCAGTCAGATTTATACTTTGTGTGTGTTTGTGTGTGTGCCTGTGTGTGCGCCTGTGTGTGTGTGTGTGTGTGTCAGGTGTGATGCCCAAGCGAGGTCTGGATGTGAGCTCCTGTGAGGTGTTCAGGTTCTACAAGCTCGTCACCATCAAGAGTCTGATCGAACCTCTGTCCATGATCGTACCACGTAGGGTAAGACTGACTCTCACACACACACAGGCACACACACAGGCACACACACAGGCACACACACAGGCACACACACAGGCACACAGGCACACACACAGGCACACAGGCACACACACAGGCACACACACAGGCACACACACAGGCACACACACAGACACACACACAGACACACACACAGGCACACACACGGGCACACACACAGGCACACACACAGGCACACACACAGGCACACACACAGGCACACACACAGGCACACACACAGGCACACACACAGACACACACACAGGCACACACACAGGCACACACACAGGCACACACACAGGCACACACACAGGCACACACAAAGGCACACACACAGGCACACACACAGGCACACAACTCACACACAAACTTACATCTTACTTGCATAAGATGTGTACATGTGTTCTATTTTTCTGTGATTTTTTAAGTGTGTATAAATGTGTGTGTGACTGATGCTCTTTGTAAAAGCTCTCTCTTGTAAGTCGCTTTGGATAAAAGCGTCTGCTAAATGAATAAATATAAATGTGTGTGTGTGTCAGTCGGAGTCGTACCAGGAGGACATCTACCCCATGACAGCAGGGACCCAACCAGCTCTGACTGCAGATGACTGGCTCAGTGGCATCGACAAAGGTCAGAGGTCAACACACACACACACACACATCTATCCACAATCAGAAGACGTTTTTCCTGCTTGACTCCTCCCCCTCTCTCCCTCCAGGCCCCATCCTCATGTCCCTGAAGCCTGGGACTCAAGTAGCCGAGAGCCCCCAGGACTGGAGCTCTGGGAAGGGGTCCCAGACCAGGCCGGGCCTCTTACAGCTCAGCTACATCCAGGATCAGCTGGGAACCTCAGAGGATCAGAGTGAGACGTCATCAGTCAACAGAGCAGAGCCCAACCTCTGCTGCTCCCCTCCCAAGACAGAGAACGAGGTGATGGAGGAGAGGAGGGGAGAGAGGGATGGGAGGAGGGGAGAGAGGAGAGAGAGGGAGGAGGGGATAGAGGGATGGGAGGAGGGGAGAGAGGAGAGAGAGGGAGGAGGGGAGAGAGGGATGGGAGGAGGGGAGAGAGGAGAGAGAGGGAGGAGGGGAGAGAGGGATGGGAGGAGGGGAGAGAGGAGAGAGAGGGAGGAGGGTAGAGAGGGATGGGAGGAGGGGAGAGAAGACGGAGAGGGAGGAGGGGAGAGAGGGATGGGAGGAGAGGAGAGAGGAGAGAGAGGGAGGAGGGGAGAGAGGAGAGAGAGGGATGGGAGGAGGGGAGAGAGGGATGAGACTTGCAGATGAGAGTAATCTTCAATTATTTAAACCCCATTCCTTCTGTGTGTGTGTGTGTGCGTGTGTGTGTAGCTGCGTGTTCGCTTCCATAAGCAGCAGGATGAGATCCGTCGTCTGCGGGAGCAGCTGAACCAGAGAGACGTGAGGATCAGACAGCTGGAGCTGGAGATCAACAACGTCAGAAACACCCAGGGAGACCTCTGAGCCCCCCTCTGAGATCCCCACCAGACCCCCTCTGAGATCCCCACCAGACCCCCTCTGAGATCCCCACCAGACCCCCTCTGAGATCCCCTCCAGACCCCCTCTGAGATCCCCACCAGACCCCCTCTGAGATCCCCTCCAGACCCCCTCTGAGATCCCCACCAGACCCCCTCTGAGATCCCCTCCAGACCCCCTCTGAGATCCCCTCCAGACCCCCTCTGAGATCCCCACCAGACCCCCTCTGAGATCCCCTCCAGACCCCCTCTGAGATCCCCACCAAACCCCCTCTGAGATCCCCACCAGACCCCCTCTGAGATCCCCTCCAGACCCCCTCCAGACCCCCTCTGAGCCCCCCTCCAGACCCCCTCTAACCCTATACACCCATATACACTAGCTGTATATCGATCATCATGCCGTCACTTTGACCCCTGACCCTAACCCTTTCCAGTGATACGACCCCTGACCCTGACCCTTCACACCCTAAACCAAAGCCAGTTCTGTTCCTTCTGCTTCAGCTATGCAAGAGTTGGTTTGTTTTTTTGGTTGTTGTTGTTTTTACAGAAGAAAAAAAGAAAAGAAAATGAAGATGCTTAATGTGCCTTCAAATGAACATTGTATCACTCTGCCATCCGATTGGATGACAACAGACCTCACTTATGATTGTAAAATACACTGAAACTATTTTTTACCTTTTAATTATTTTTTTTTTTTTGTTGGCATATTTAAATATTGTATGTGGAGGCTGGTTATGACTGTAGCATGAGAAGAGTGTGTGAAAGGAAGAGAGTTAAAGGAGTTTAAAGACTCGCCCATTTGTTCGCCAACAGTTAAACTAGCGAGACGTCAATCAGCTGACAGAACAATCGTTGCCTGGCAACTGCAGCCGTGTTTGTACGTCTTTTAAGGTTTTAATTCATTTGTACTTTTTTCTGTTTTTAACTTGCAAACGAAACAATATTCTAATATCAGCCATGTGAATGAAAGAGATGTCACAGCAGAGGCAAAGAACACATGGGGGAGTCCCCAGAATGCATTGCACACAGGTGACGTGATTGTCTCAAAGGGAGCCAACCAGGAAGTTCAGTTTTTATATTATTCTGATATATTCCATAATAACCCTGATTACCTGTCCCTCTTAAAGACCCTGTGAACACCACTGGACCCACACATACCTGGGAAACAGGTAGATAATAACAAGTGAGCTGGTGACCTCTGACCTACTCAGGACTACAGACCAACCAAAATGCTGTGTGTCACATCCTGTCTGGGCAGGAAGCTGGGACTGTCGTTTTACTTTGAAATGTCTCCGTTTTGAGTAACGCAGAATAATGAAGAGTTTTGCCACAATTAGGAAAGAATACAAGAGTATAAATGATAGTGGAAAAAGCCATTGTGTGTATATTTACATAAACTGTAAATAGCTTACAACTTACTTTGGTCACTTTATGAGTGTCTAAAGTGCTTATCTAAAGAAATGATGAAAGGGAATTTGTTTTAACGCTTTCCTAATCTTTGCACTAGTCTGATGTTAACTGTAGCTTTTATGCAGCCGCTTATGAAACTGTTGGAAGATAACTGGATGTTGAACCATCAGCTGTCTTTATTGCTTAGCTTAGGACGCTGTTCTAACTGTAAATATGGACATTTGACTTGAGTAATGATCATCATCGCTGTACACATGCATAGGAACATTATTAATATGAAATATCCCTGTGATCTGTGATGCCAGCTGGTTCTTCAGAAGGGTTCTGGACAGACAGGCTGTAACAGACAGGCTGTAACAGACATGATGTAACAGACATGATGTAACAGACAGGCTGTAACAGACAGGCTGTAACAGACATGATGTAACAGACAGGCTGTAACAGACATGATGTAACAGACATGATGTAACAGACAGGCTGTAACAGACAGGCTGTAACAGACAGGCTGTAACAGACAGGCTGTAACAGACAGGCTGTAACAGACACGCTGAAACAGACAGGCTGTAACAGACCCTGTAGACAGCCGTGCACACGTTCACTAAACTAGCTGAACTCCACATGAAACCCTGCTCTCTGATTGGCTGAAGCTCTGGTTCGTTGTCAGTGGTTCCTGTGAAGGAGAGTTGACAGACAGCAGAGGGTGTTTAGTGTTGAGCTCAGTTCTGGTTTACTGATTTACTGAGACCTTTAGAAACAGGAGCAAAGGTCTGACAACAAACGTTAACTGGACTGATGCTTCAAACCTCTTCCAGCATGTTCTCACAGCTGCTGTGTTATGGTCATCTTAGCTCTACTGTCTAGAACACTGTTCATCACCTGTGGTACTGTAGGTATACTTCAACTCCCACCTGGGTGTTTTTCATTAAAAAAATAACATGGCCAAGCTCCAATGCATCTGAACACATCCGATCCACAATATGCTGTAGTTCTTTGAGAAGTAGACATTCCGGAATGGTACCCAACATTCTAGAACGTCAGTAACTGAATGTTCTGTTTCAAATTAGCGAAAAACAGGCAATATTTCATCAGAAACAGTTGTAGCTTGTGTGAGTCGATGATGCTGCGTTTAATAGCACATTCCCCTCTCTGGTAAAGACAGTATCTGCTGGGCAATAGACCAGACTTGATGTGCCTCAGACTTCATAAAGGCGACACACAAATGTAAAAAAATATATATGAATGTATGATTTTTTTCTGTGAGATAACTGTGCATATTAAACAAATACAAAATATGTGAAAGGTTTCTTCTGAATATCTTCACAAGGCATTTCATCTAAAGGTAAAATACCAGAAATACTACCTGCATTACCTGTATGATGGCATTATTATGACTAACACTACTTGTGTTGCTAGCAAACTAGGAAGCTCATAGTTTCTGTGAAATCAAATCAAATCAAATCAACATTTATTTGTATAGCCCTTTTTACAAGCAATGTCACAGAGGGCTTCACATATGCCCATAGAACCGCCCCTCAACCAACCTAAACCCTCAAGGAAGACAAGGAAAAACTCCCAGAAAAACTCACTAGGTAGAAAAAATGGAAGAAACCTTGGAAGGAGCAATTCAGTGAGGGATCCCCTCCTCCAGGGACGGTTGGAGAAAGTGAAGAGCGGAACACAGGCTAAAACAGTCATAACTCTAGAGAGAGTTAACAAGTTGCTAAAACATCAATACTCAATGCTCAACGTGGGTCTTAGGTTGCACAGCGTCAATTTAGGCAGTCACTGGGCTTGGGCCCATGATTGGCGCAGCATCACACGCAGGGGGATGAGGAAAAGGACCGGGAACTCTCTCCTTGTCCATCAGGGAGACTGACGTCCGACTGGCGACCAGATCCGGGGTTGGAAGACCATCTCGGATCAATGTCCACTGGCACCAGGTCCAACATTGGCCGATGACCACGCAAGTGCTGAGAGCTCAGTCCCCCCATACCAAAGGGAGGTATGGAGGGGAGGACAGTGAGACGGAGTAGAGGAGATGTTAGAGAGTGCAAGGAACAGCTAACAGTTATAGCAGTATTCAGAATGAGGTCCCCACCGGTCAATGTGGGCTAATGCAGCAATTTAAAAAAAAAGGGGCTATTGACACAGCCTTAGACATCAAGACAGCACCAGCCCCCCTCAATTGGAACATAAATCTGTTCCATGAGAGAAAACTCGAAGATATATATAATATATGTATATTATTATTATTATTATTATTATTATTATTTATATATATATATATGTATATATATATATTATTATTATTATTATTATTTTTTTTTTTGAAAGATAGTATCTTTTGAAAGCCAAGTCTCCTGTCGTCTCTAACTGTACGGTTTTAGAATCAGAATGGGGGTTTATTCGCTATGCAAGGGTTAACAAACATAGAATTCACTCTGGCAATAATGTGCAAACATAGAACATATATGTGGCATACTAATAAAATATAAATAAATACAATGTAAAATACACTACATATATGATACATATAAACAAATAATACAAATAATACAAGTGATGCAATAGTACAAATAATAAAGGTAACATGGAAGTACAAACAACATGGGTACAGACTGGAATGGATATATATAGTACGTGGGGGGGGGGGGGTGTATATTCACAGTAGTGTAAACAATAATACAGAATTCACAGTAGTAAGTTTTAAAGTTTGTTAAGCTAACTACACTAGCCTAATAACTCCCACCGTAAACTGAGTTCTTTCTACCACAAGAGATCGCTGTCATATTACAACAAATATTGAATAACTTCACAGTACAACAGATATCAAATAACTTCACACTAACTAACCCAGCACATCTACACACTTTAACAGTCGTAGTACTGACTGAATAAAAATGTTTTCAACCTAACTTTGAATGTCGAGACGGTATCAGCCTCCTTGACTGAAACCGGTAATTTGTTCCAGAGAAGAGGCGCTCTATATGAGAAAGCCCTACCTCCAGCAGTTTTTCTGTTAATTTTGGGAATCACCAAATAGCCAGCATCTTTGGATCTTAGTGTCCTTACAGGGTGATAAGGTACAAGAAGGCCAGAGAGGTACAGTGGTGCTAATCCATGTAAGGATTTGTAGGTTAGTAGTAGAACCTTAAAATCGGCCCTGGCTTGGATAGGGAGCCAGTGTAGAGAGACAAGAGTAGCTGTTATGTGATCATACTTTCTAGTTCTGCTCAGTAGCCTAGCAGCGGCATTTTGCACCCGCTGTAAGTTTAGTACGCAGGTATTTGGGAGGCCTGAGAATAATACATTGCAATAATCCAATCGGGATGTAACAAAGGCATGTATCAATTTTTCAGCATCATCCTTTGAGAGGAAGTTTCTTATTTTGGCTATGTTACGGAGATGGAAGAATGCAGTTCTGGTAATTTGCTTGATATGATGCTCAAATGAGAGATCAGGATCCATTGTGACACCTAGATTTTTTACCAGCTGGCTTTGAGAGACTTTGAAGCCATTTAAGTCTAGGGTAAAATCGGATAGATTGTTCCTGTACTTCTTTGGTCCAAAGATTTGAACCTCTGTTTTATCAGAATTCAGAAGTAGAAAATTTGCTGACATCCAATTTCCTATCCCGGAGACACATTGTTCCAAAGCATAAGGCAGTTCGTCAGGCTTAAGGGAGAGGTATAACTGGGTGTCATCTGCATAGCAGTGAAAATGTACACCAAAACTTCTAATTATATTTCCTAAAGGTAACATGTATAGAGAAAATAGCAAGGGGCCTAAGACAGAACCCTGTGGCACTCCATATTTCACAAGGGAGCTCCTGGATGAGTGGCCATCATAGTGGACAAACTGTGATCTATCAGATAGATATGATTTAAACCACTGAAGTGAAATTCCAGAAATTCCAACATAATTTTCCATACGTTCCAGGAGAATCTGATGATCGACAGTGTCAAATGCTGCACTTAGGTCAAGAAGAATCAGGACAGAGATAGAGCCTGCATCAGAGGCTAATAGAAGATCATTGACTACTTTAGCTAGTGCAGTTTCAGTGCTGTGATGAGAACGGAATCCAGACTGGAGAGGTTCATATAGCTGATTTACGGTAAGATGTTCAGTAAGCTGATGTGCCACAACTTTCTCAAGAATTTTTGAGAGAAATGGCAAGTTTGAAATTGGCCTGTAGTTGCAGAGACATCCAGGATCCAAGTTTGGTTTTTTAAGTGAAGGTTTGATAATAGCTTTTTTCAAACAATCAGGGACTTGGCCAGTTTCGATAGATTCATTAATAATACTCAACATAGGTGGTCCAATAATGGGCAAGAGTTCCTTGCGTAGTTTGCCAGGAAGGGGGTCAAGAAGACAACTGGTCGGGTTTGACGACTCTACTAATTTTATGAATGTTTCCAAAGAAATAGGGTTGAAGTGCCGAAGAGTCTGAACATGAAGAATGCTTGGTATAGAGGGATACTCAGTGCTCATGGTGAATTGGCCACGACTAGTCTGCAGCTTGTCCCTAATTACATGGACTTTGTTGTCAAAGAACTCCAGAAATTCATTTGGAGAAAGATCCGTGCTCTCACTATGTGTACTTTTACTTGTGAGTTTTGCAACAGTATCAAATAGAAATTTAGCATTGTGCTGGTTCTTACTGATCAACTTAGAAAAGTATGCTGATCTGGTCTCATTGAGGATTTGCTTATAGTCCAGTAGGCTGTCCTTCCAGGCCAAGCGGAAGACCTCCAATTTAGTGGTCCGCCACTTACGTTCTAACTTTCTAGTGGACTTTTTTAGAGTTCGAGTTTCCTCTGAGTACCAAGGTGCAAGTTTCTTATCCTTCCTTTTCCTCGATTTGAGAGGGGCAACAGAGTCCAGCGAACACTTAAGAGCTAGATTCAGATCTCTAGTTTTATCATTCAGGGATCTATCTGGTGCAACAAGTGCTTCTAGTGCTGCAGGTAGAATACTTGCCATTTCCAGAGTTGTAGTTGGAGTTATGTGACGGCTACTAGAAATGTGCATAGCACCTCCAAGGTTCTGGCAAAGGTCCATTCTAAAAGTAACAAGGTAATGATCTGAATATGTAGGATTGTGAGGATGAACAGTGAGATCAGTAATCTCAATACCCCGTATGAGGACTAGGTCTAAAGTATGTGAATGAAGATGGGTAGGTTCGGAAACTACCTGTGTGAACCCTGAAGAATCTATGAGGGCATTGAATGCCTTACTTAAGGGATCTTTTGGGTCATCTACATGAATGTTAAAGTCACCCATAATTAAGATATGATCAGTGTACATCACAAGATCCGAACAAAATTCAGCAAATTCTTCCAGGAAAGGGGAGTAAGGACCTGGTGGACGATACAGCGTGGCTATACAAAAAGAGGGTGGAGGGACCGGAATGGTAGCATTATTCCTCTTCAGTGTAGTTGGTGGCTTCATGCAAATTATTTCAAATGTTTTGAATGTGTTCAGAGCTTTTAACCTTAAATTGAAACTGGCTTTATAGATCATAGCAACACCACCACCTTTCTTAGAGACACGAGGGATATGTGAATACATGCAATCCGGAGGTGACGCTGCATTCAGGGGAGAATATTCATCAGGTTTTAACCAGGTTTCGGTGAGTCCAATCAAGTCCAGGTTACATTCAGATATCAGATCGTTAATCAAAACAGCCTTTGTAGGTAGGGATCTGATATTTAGGAGTCCAATAGTCCAGTAAGGCTTTACAACAGCTTTAGTCTTAGATGCTTCCTCAGAAGATATAACATTAATAGCAGCAGCTTTAGGAGCGCTGACAACAGGAGAACAAGGCTGTACATAAGATAGGTTGGAATAATTCCTAGCAATTTCAGGCCGAATATTTTTTGAGAAGTAGCGGGGGACCGACACCGTCTCAATGGGAAAAACTACATCAGGAACCCCACTGGCTACACTACAAACTAAGCTATCGGGCCTCGCACACATCGCCCCAGACCTATCAGTCTTTCCAAGAGACAGTAGAGACATTAGACTGGCTTGTTCTAATCCCCTTCAGTCATCTTGGTCTGTTAAGCTAATCAGATCTACTTCATCTTCTCCAGACAGAGAGGATCCCAGCATAGAAGACGTCACCTGACCAGATCTACTCTACTCAATATCTGGTTAGTTACTAAAACACCACCATCTCTGATTAGTACACATCTAGAACACCTTATCTAGTTAGTGTACATCTAGAACACCTTATCTAGTTAGTGTACATCTAGAACACCATCTCTAGTTAGTGTAGATCTAGAACACCATCTCTGGTTAGTGTACATCTAGAACACCATCTCTAGTTAGTGTACATCTAGAACACCATCTCTGGTTAGTGTACATCTAGAATAACACCATTCAACAGAAGTGTTGCTCGGCAGGATCACAGGGTCTGTGTTCTTCACGAGGGAGGCTGGACGCTGTCACCTCCAGACCACGAGGGAGGCTGGACGCTGTCACCTCCAGACCACATGAGGGAGGCTGGACGCTGTCACCTCCAGACCACATGAGGGAGGCTGGACGCTGTCACCTCCAGACCACATGAGGGAGGCTGTACGCTGTCACCTCCAGGCCACATGAGGGAGGCTGGACGCTGTCACCTCCAGGCCACATGAGGGAGGCTGGACGCTGTCACCTCCAGGCCACCTGAGGGAGGCTGGACGCTGTCACCTTCAGGCCACATGAGGGAGGCTGGACGCTGTCACCTCCAGACCACATGAGGGAGGCTGGACGCTGTCACCTCCAGACCACATGAGGGAGGCTGGACGCTGTCACCTCCAGACCACCTGAGGGAAGCTGGACGCTGTCACCTCCAGGCCACATGAGGGAGGCTGGACGCTGTCACCTCCAGACCACGAGGGAGGCTGGACGCTGTCACCTCCAGGCCACATGAGGGAGGCTGGACGCTGTCACCTCCAGGCCACATGAGGGAGGCTGGACGCTGTCACCTCCAGGCCACCTGAGGGAGGCTGGACGCTGTCACCTCCAGACCACATGAGGGAGGCTGGACGCTGTCACCTCCAGACCACCTGAGGGAGGCTGGACGCTGTCACCTCCAGACCACATGAGGGAGGCTGGACGTGACAGTTTGAGGTTGAACTGCTGCATAAATATGGCAGACTTGGCCAAAAGAGCAAAATGTTAACATTTTATTTACAAAGTTTTTTTTTTTTTTGTCATACAGAAAGTAAAAATGTAGCTACAACCTTGATTTGTGCAACAGGCAGCCACACTACAGTCACTGTCCGCTTGTTGCACAGTTGCTATAGCAATCATTTCATTTAAGGGAAAAATTAGGAAAACGCAAAACAGAGGAGAGAGGGGGAAAATAAAAACACCCAAAAAATAATTAAAAATGAAGAACAAAATAAAAATAAAATCCAACAAAATATTAAAAGCACAGACCCAAAACTAGACCCCAGTGCCACAGTCCCAGAGAGCAGGTGAGCAGGACTTGTTGACAGTGATTTTTGGAATGCTGAGTGGTGGACTGCTGGTGGGGGGGGCTGAGGGCAGGGGCAGTGGCTCTCGGTTCCTGGGGGAGGGGAAAGAGGGAGGAGGGGTGCAGCTCCACTCAACCCACCCGTACAATACAGTCTTGCCCTGCATGAGAGCTCAAAGCTGGGGATGGGGGTGAGAACAGGCTGGGTGTCTGGGTGGAGGGTCCAGGTGTGTGTGGAGGGTCCAGGTGTGTGTGGAGGGGGAGGGTCCAGGTGTGTGTGGAGGGTCCAGGTGTGTGTGGAGGGGGAGGTTCCAGGTGTGTGTGGGTACTTGGGGGGGAGAGCAGAGGAGGGTAAATCGATAGGCTCTCTTCTTCTCCTTTTCTTTTGCTCTTAATCATCGTCATCGTCATCATCATCATCGTCTTCATCCTCTGGGTCTCTCTTCCTCTTCTCACCCTTCCCTGCCTCGGCTTCTAGGACAAAGGACACGCCCTCAAAATTAGACACGCCCCGTAAATTAGACACACCCCCAACCTTAGACACACTCCAGACATTAGGGGTACCCACCATCTTCCTCATCATCTTCATCATCGTCATCTACTTCCCCTTCCTGTCCCAAGTCTTCCTCCTGGAAAAGAAAGAACCAATCAAACACTCACAACAGGAGTTTGAAATGAGCGTCTGGAGCCAAGATGGCCAATCATTTCACACACACACACAGCAAAGGACAACAAGATCTACCTCATCCTCTCCGCTGCCCTCTTCGTCATCCTCCTCCCCTTCTACCTCCTCTTCATCCTCATCCTCCTCGTCCTCATCAAAGTCTTCCTCCTCTCCATCCTCTTCCTCCTCACCTTCTAACAGGAGGAACAATCACATAGCAGTCAGGTAACTTCCCATGGTTCAAAATCAACAAGAATTAACACCCGATGATAACATCAGTGATTTATACAGGAAGGAAGAATGTATGGATGATGTATATACAGTATGTATGTACTGTATGTGTGTATGGATGATGTCTGCATGCATGTATCAAAGCAAGGCAGCAAACCCTCGTACCCTCGTCATCATCATCATCCACTCCGTCCACCTCCCCGTCTGAGTCGGAAGCCTCTCGGTCCTCCAGGTCGTATCCGTCCAGGTAGGTGAGCTGAGGCAGCAGCTTAAACACACTCTCTCTGTAGTCATTCAGGTTGGTCACCTCACAGTTAAACAGGTCCAGAGACTTCAGGTTGTCCAGCTTTTTCTACCAGAAGCAAAATATTCAGCAGTCAGCAGAGTCAGGAAATAAGACAGGAGATCATGGATCAGAAGAGCATAGAATCTAGACCTAAACCTAGACCTAATATAGACCTAACCCAAGACCTCACCTAACCCTAGACCTCACCTAGGTCTAACCTTAGAACCTCACCCCAGACCGAACCTGGTACTCATGAATGTGTCCTACCTGAGCACAGGTACTCACCAAAGGTTCCAACGTGCTGATATCCTTCAGTTTGTTTCCGCTGAGGTTTAGATGTGTGAGGTTTGGAAGCTTCTCTGCTAAAACATCCAGACCTCCAGTGATTCTGTTATCACTGAGCTCCAACTGACAGGAAGCACAGAACAGGATATGAGACCCTTATAAACCTGCAGTTCAAAGTGTTTAAAACATCAGCTGGTACAACGTAGAACAGAACAGGAAAGTAACTTTACCTTTTTGAGTTTTCCGAGTTTGGGGAGGTTTGAGACGGACATTAAGCCAACATTTATCAAACTGAGAAATTCCAAGTTAACAAATTCAGCTGTGAGACCTTCGATTTTCCCTTCGTTAGATCGACAGTTGTCAAGAACCAGCTCCCGTACCTATAAAAGAATACAAATAAACACTTAATAGTTGTATTCATGGTTGAACATTAGTTAAAGCTGTTCTGTTTTACAGAACATGGACGTGTGTCTTTCAAAAGACAAACAACTAAGTAACAACTGTAATAAATACCTTACAACATGATTGATTGAAACCTTTATTGTCCCCTCTGGGGAAAATTAGTTGTCAAACAGCTCATGCGTTTATGAAAATAAGGAGGACAAACAGAAAAACAGAGTTAATGCATTAATATAAACACCCTGCTGGTCCCAATAAATGTCACTAAAATAATCCACTAAAAATAGTCCACTAAAAAAGCGTAATGCCCTATGCAAGCTAGTTCTAAGGAGGAGTTTATAGTATGGACACAAACCTACGGTGACAAGATCAAATTGATTTACATTTAGAGATTTATCAGACTCTTATCCAGAGAGACTTACAGCAAGTACAGGGACATTCCCCCTGAGGCAAGTAGGGTGAAGTGCCTTGCCAAAGGACACAACGTCATTTTCCCTAACCACCCAGCCACCCGACTCCCCCTAATGCTGAATTAAACGCTGAAACAAAGTTATTGTAAAACGTCAAACATCATGATTTGCTCTCACTGTAGTCAAACACCTAAACTGCTGCTGCGAGTCCTTGATCAAAGTGTTTCAGTCAGTATGGTGAAGCCGCCTAAGGGAGTGTATTCTGTACGACCTCGGTCAGGAAGAGGGATGGTGGTAAACACCCTGTCGATGCAGTCACTTATGACAAATGCAACGTATTTTAATAGCTAGCAGCTTGCTATAGGCTAACAGCATGCTACATGCTAACAGCTTGCTAAATGCTAACAGCATGCTAAATGCTAACGGCATGCTAAATGCTAACAGCTGGCTACATGCTAACAGCATGCTACATGCTAACAGCTTGATCTGAAGCTGCTGCAGTGAAGATCTGCAGCTCAGCCGCCATTAGAACTACAGACACGGGCAGGATGGCAGATAAACTATGTAAAGATGGAGGTTTTATTTTTTAATGTAATTTGAGGTGAATTAGATCTTCTTGTCGTCTCATGATCGATTTATATTCCAGATAGTTCAGTTATATCGTGTTTCTGTTCCAATAACGGAGGAAATATGACGGAAACCAGTTAAAGATAAAGACAACATGGCGCCTCCTGACAGGATGCCGAACATCTCCTGAACATCTCCTGAACACTGAGACCTGCTAACACGTAGTAAAACAGTTAAAAATATCCCTTTTTAACCATTTTAACACTCTTTCATTCTATAACATTTATATCCAGTTTTTTGCATGAACTAAAGCAGCGGGATGTCGAGTTTTATCTCCCCGGACATCGAGCGGGTTAGTCGGTGTGTCGCTGCTCCTCCATGACACCAAACTGGGACTTTCACAAGATTGGAGGTTTTAAAGAGTTTAAAGTCACATTTTCTGCTCCATGATCAAAGTTAATATCATAGTTAAATCATAGTTAACCTAAATTAATCTAAACCCTCAGTAACAGATTATAGATCATAGATTTATTCAGTTTAGTCGCTGTTCCTGGATCATAATATGGCGGGAACACAGATCAGAGATGATCAGAATTAACTTTTAATTTAAAGATTCAATAAATCAACTTTGTGAGATAAAACATTCATGTTCATATGAAGAAACTTCATACTGGATTTAAACTTTATTTGATCATAATTTAGCCTTTTGGTTTTGTTTGTCTGTAAACTTGTCTTGGTGATGAAACTGGAATGTTTCTATGAAACTGAGTTGAATGTTTTTATAAAATTTAACATAATGTTTGTAAAAAGCAGAATATAATAACTTGATGGTTTGATCGGATCTGACAGAAGTGACTAATGTGTGTTTTAGTCTCCAGCTGCTCCATGTGTTCAGATCGGTGATCTTTATTAACAATGTTAATAACATCAATGTTAATAACATTGAAAGTATTACGTTTTTCTCAGGTTTTGTTCTAAATACTGAAGATTATAAAGTGTATTGTCATAAAGAAGCCTCATTTTAGCAGTAATGCTGTTAGCCTCAAACATGGCTTCCAAGGTCTTTATAAAATAAACCTTTTATTCAGAACAAACTCTGATATGATCACAGATGTTAATAATATAAGTTAACACATTAATATAACATATTAATATAAGTTAACACATTTCAACCACATGTTTGTAACCATCGAGCAGCAGAACTGAGGAACATTAATAATAAAGCAACATGAAGAATCTGCTTTAAGTAACGACTGAACTGATCTTTGCTGGTTTAGTTTCTTCTCTTAACTGATATTAACAGATAAACCAGGTTATTACAGTATTAAACTCTTTATTAATACAAACATTAATCCCATGTGGTCCAGCTTCACTTGGAAAGCAGAAAAAGTAGCAAGCTAACGATGCTAACGATGCTAATTCAGAAGGTTTAAACTGTCAGTTTTACCTCAGATGGACTCAAGTTTCTGAGCTCGAGATGGATCCGCTTCTTCATGTCCATGATGAGGAAACTCTCTTTCTTAGTCCCAAAGATAAGAGATAAACTAAGATGCTCTTATGGAGGAAGAATAAGAGATAATAATGATCTGAGCCAAACGCCAAGTTAGTCTGAGAGCAGAAACCATGGAGGGAAACAGGACTGGAAGTAAATATATAGAGAACAGCGCCGTCTGCCGGACACCAGCCGCTACTGCAGAACTGAGGCACTGCAGTCTGCACACATGATGAACACTGATGCTGCTGCTGCCATTTATATATGAAGTAATGTGTGTTATGTAAAATAATAATAATAAAAACAAATCCTTAATCTCCATCTGTCATTCTGTTGAGCTAATATGGATTTGTACGTCTGATTATTCGTCATGCTGAAAAATGGAAAAATATGAGTCTGGCAGCTATTGTTTTTTACATGTTTAATGACAAAACACACCTCAGGCTAAATGTACTAATGATTTATATTTCTAAGCTATTTATACGTGATATGATTGACCTAGAATGTTTTTATGACTTAATTCCTGTTTTGTCTAATTAAACAACATGAACACATTTGAATAACAAACAAGGCCTACCTGTTGACTCCCAGCTGTTATTGTCCATAATTGGCCTTATTTATTTAGTATTAGTTGTACAGCATAGCAAAGTAACCACATCTTACACAGCTGAGCAATACATCAAAAACAAGTGTACTTATTCAACAAAATCCCATCCACAATATGATCAGATTCTTTAATTAAACTCTTATTCTGTGAAACAAGTATTGAAGTTGGAGCAGAAGGAGTGGATCTCCCTCCATGTCCCCTGAACTCCTGGGAGCAGCTAGGCTGCTTGTTTGGTTAGCAGGGATGAAGAGAGCTGGTCTGTACGAGGGGGAAGTCTCCCCTCTCCCACTTCCTGTTGGGAGTCTCACTCCCCCAGATTGAAGAGTGCTCCAGTGTGTTCACCTCACTACCCCCCCTCCTCCTCCTCCTCCTCCTCCAGCACTAGAACACCCCTCTGACACCCAACAGGAAGTAGACACACGCTCTACAGGAAGTACACACACGCTCAGCAGTGCCTGCTGGTTGAACTAGCTGTCTGAGGCTGGTGTACTGGTGCTGAAGAACATGTCTGCTCTAATGTACTTCATGTAGGTTTGGTTTTTGCAGAGGTGTTAAGGGTTAAGGTGTCTCATGCTAATACTTAGAGTTAGAGTTTGTTATTGATCACTCTCTTATAATTCACATCAAGTGAAGTATGTATCTCACAATACCTACAGAGATATACAAGTTTTTATGACAGTGTATTACTGCTGTATATTACATTTACACAGAACATGCACAGTAAACACAGATCAGTCCCATTCCCAGTAAATATCCATGATTCTATATGGGATTGATAAATCACTGATAAATCACTGGTCTCTCCTGTTCACAGCACATGGCTCTTCCAAGACACAGGGTCATTGTCCTGAAAAAACTGCCATATCCAACACTACACGCCCAGATGGTAGTGGAGAGTGTTTACCAGTAGGGGGCGATACTCCATGTATTTCAACCAAAGTGCTTTTTCAGTCACACTAACTGAGTTTATCAACCACAACATGTGTGTGACTGCCTGTCTCTGCTTATCACAACTGACTCACAGTCTAACTGCATAGTGTGATTATTACAGCCAGTTTACTGTGCTGGGATACTAGTTCAAGTTATTCGTGTGTTTAAGATAGATTGACGTTTGAAGTGTGTTTGTATGTGTGTGTGTGTGTGTGTGTGTGTGTGTGGGGGGGGGGGGGGGGGGGTTTGTGCAGAAATGGTGCCCCCTGAGCCAGACCTCTGATCCAGGACCAGTTGTTTGACTAAAAACCCCTCAGAAACTGTTTGGAACTGATCCCAGGTCAGTGTCTGTGCTCATGCAGGGGTTCAGCCCAGATTCCTTCAGCTTGGTCTGAGGAGAACACCATCAGAACCAGGAGGTCCTGCCTCACACAGCCATCTGGGCAGGTGCCTCACACAGCCATCTGGGCAGGGAGGTGACTGAGGAGGGGGTGTGCTGGGCAGGGAGGTGACTGAGGAGGGGGTGTGCTGGGCAGGGAGGTGACTGAGGAGGGGGTGTGCTGGGCAGGGAGGTGACTGAGGAGGGGGTGTGCTGGGCAGGGAGGTAGCTGCTGTCCTGGGGGTCTAGCAGCAGCCCCGTGTGCAGGGGGGAGATTGAGAACACGCCCTGGACAAGACCCTGGTTCCTGGCAGAGAGAGAGATAAGAGGCCAGCAGGCTTTCTGGAGTCTCTAGTGAGACTTGAGGGAGAGTAGGGAGGGGGGTGCGCTAGAGTGGGGGGCAGTTATGGAGGGAGGGGGGGCACTGGCTAGCCTTTTTGCCGCCTCTTTTGAAAACAAAATGAGTCAGTGTTGCTGGGGAGCCCTTCCAGCTGTGAGGAGAGACAGAGAGGAAAAGAAAGAAAGAGGAGAGGAAATTCTTGCGTTCAGTAGAACTGATTAGATCAGTGTTCAGTATTAACTGGCATCTCAAGCTTGTGTGTTTATTGAAATAAGAGAAAGCGATAAGCAGGAAAACAAGACCACAGAGAAACAGATCTGTGATTCAGTCTGAGTTTGTCTTAAGTGAGCGAGACAGAACCTGTTCTGGTTTGAGGAATGTAGCTCGGTAAGGTAACACACAGCTATGTACACACTGTCACACTGACGTGAAAGAGACAGATGGAGAGAGAGAGAGAAAGGGAGAGAGACACAGAGACTGATTGATGATCTGTCTCATTACTCAGGTCACACTGGTGCTGCTGGTTATAGTTTGACCCTCCCACTGGTTCTCAAACTGCAGGTTGTTTTATACCTGCAGGTTGTCTCTCTCTCTCTGTCTCTCTCTCTCTCTCTGTCTCTCTCTCTGTCTCTCTCTCTGTCTCTGTCTCTCTGTCTCTCTCTCTGTCTCTGTCTCTGTCTCTGTCTCTCTCTGTCTCTGTCTCTCTCTGTCTCTCTCCATCTCTCTCTATTTCTCTCTCCATGTCTCTATCTCTTCCTCACACACACCATCTGTGCCAGTAACATGCCCTCCTTTTTTCTGCCAGTCTTGTGCCAACTCCTCCACCTTAGCTAATACGATAAGAGCAGCACTGCCAGTACGCCCTCTACTCTGCTGCTGTTGAAACAGATAATGTCTTTAGAGGGACGGCAGAAACACACATTTCAGCACTTTTATCATTTTAACTCATTTAGAAGAGGACGCAAAATGGAGGAGTCATCTCAGAAAGAGCTTCAGCATGACCATCTTGATGCTGATGAAGGTAGCCATCTTTAAAATTGAACTGTGTTTGAACATCTGTTGTAAGTTGCTCTGGATAAGAGCGTCTGCTAAATGACTCAATGTCTTAGTAGGTTAGTTAATTAGCTAGCTAGTTAGTTAGCTATTTCCTTTCCTTGCAGGTGGGATCCGGCGCAGGATGAGAGACAGAGATCTCCTGAGGAAGAAGAAGGTCAAGGCAGAGCAGAAAGCTACAGATCAGTGGGTTTTTTGGTAGATCTGTAACCAAAGAGCTGCTGACAGAACAGACACAGTCCTCTGGAAGGACTGGATGTTGTGTGTGTGGGTGGTGTTGACGTGGAGTATTCTAATGATAATGTATCAGCCTGTGTTGACCTGGACTATTCTAATGATAATGTCTGCTATGCTTCTAGGATGGAGAGCAGGAAGAGAGTGAGAGGGGAGGACCAGGGAGGCTCCAGGAAACAGAGTAGGAAGAAAAAGACCGAGCCGTTACCAGGGTTACCGACCGCTGAGGAGGAGCTAGGATTCTTACCGGAACTGCGACCGGAAGCTCTGCCTGCTGTCCTGGAAGCCTTGACTGTGTCCATGACAACCAGTGTGTCATCACTAGCTGAGGAGGACCTGACCCCCCCAGAGCTGGCCCCCCTCCCCCCGGCCCCCCTCCCCCCGTCCCCCCTACCTGTCTCTGCCCCTACCCAGGGACCACCTATCCCTAACTCTTACAGCTCTCTGCTCATACCATTCTAAGCCCTGACCCCCCTGTCATTGTTCCTGCCCCTGCCTCTACCTCCACCCCTGCCTCTGTTCCTGCCCCTGCCTCTACCTCCACCCCTGCCTCTGTTTCTGCCCCTGCTTCTACCTCCACCCCTGCCTCTGTTCCTGCCCCTGCCTCTAACCTCAGCCCTGCCTCTGTCCTCACCTCTGCCTTCACTTCCATTTCTGCCTCTACCTCCACCCTTGCCCCTAATTCTGTGTCTTCCCCTAGCGTCGCCATCACCCCTGCCCCCCCTTTTCCTCCCGCCCCTGTGCCCAGCCCTATGGAGACCCTGTACACAGAGCTTCTAGAGAGAGACAGTCTGGCCCCAGTTCAGGTTGAGGATCTGTGTTTAGACGAGGAGGAAGACGTCTCTTCATCACAAGACCAGCCTGGTCAAGGTATGTTCCCCTGAACCCGCCCACATACGGTGTCTCCCAGGTCTTAAAGCCCTCCTTTGAGCTCCACCTTCAACCTGTGGTGACGTAAACTCACTCACTTACTAAGCAAAGAAAAATACAATTTCACTCAAGACTCAGCGGCTCCTACATCAAAGTTATACCTGGTTCAAGTACAAAAGGCTCTAATGCAAAAAAGGTGTTGTTGTTGTTTATTATTGCTGCTGCTAACTTAACGATACAGATGATCTGACTTCCCCTCTGGCCGGTGTGTTCATGTAGGACTGCTGGAGGGGGCGTCCCTGACTGTGCCTGAGCAGAATACATCCTTCCAGCCAGCCAATTCCTCTTCTGCATCCTGACACAAATACTTCCCTGCAAGATATTTCTGAACAACCAACACAGATTTTGTATTTAGATGCAGTAAAAATACAAATACAAGTTGTTGATTTTTTAAGCCTAAGAACAAAGTAGAGAGATGGATGGAAACAAAAGTATAAATGTATTATAATACGCTTGCAAAGAAAAATCCAGCTGTATTTTATTTATTTAGCTTCATCTTACAGAAGTGCATCATTATAATTAGATATAGTTTCAGATTAAGGACTAATATCCAGTAAAGCTTTTAATGAAATAATGAGACGTGTTATGAACTTTCTATAGATATATTGTTAATGTGCACCATAGTACTCTCCACACCATAGACTCTTCACTCTCTTTTGATAGTGATAGACTGGCCTTTCATTGGTTCCCTCCAAAGGCCTCCTTGCTCCATACCGCCCTCTGCTGCCGTGTTTGGAAACTACAGGCCGGAGTTAGAAACTGGTCGTCCAACAAATAAAATTCATGAACTTCCGTGACTTTGCCCACGTGTTACTGTTCAAGATAAACAACATCATCACACCGTCAACAGATCTTCTTTCTATCACCTATTCAAAGATTAACTGTGTTCTCAGTCTCGACAAGATGTCTCAAACATGCTGCTCTTGTCGCGAACATCTTAACAAACTTAACGAGCAAGTGTCAGTCATGCGAAAAGAAATCAAGAATCTGCGGTAAGATTAAAGGAAATAATAAAATAGTTTTATATATATGCACTCAGGTTTTCATATTCAACATTATTAAGGATGTTTTGATTTTAGACAGAGTCTGGACAGCGCTGTTCGAACCCACAGGAAACACACGGCGTCTCTCCGTGCTGCCCTGGGGGGCCTGGGAGGCCAGGGGGGCCTGGGGGGCCAGGAGGGCCTGGGGGGCTTTCATACCAAACAGCCAACATCCCAAACAGCGGATCCAGCACATGCGTTAGAACAAGGTACTGAATGGTTGTCAAGGTTGTCAAGTTACAAAACAGTTAGTTAGTAGTTTATGTTTAATACCTAGGAAGCCAATACAGATCCCACACTTCTTTACAGCTACTTTATAAACCTGAGCATCTGTACTTGAGTGAAGGATGTGTGTAGTTTCTCCATGTGTGTCTTGATGTGCTCTGTCTCAGGCACCATCCAGACCCTTCCTATCGGGTACATCAGGTCCTGCTTCTCCCTGAAGAGTGGAACACCCAGACAGCCCTCTGTCTGCAGAGCATCCAGAGCTGTGCTGCAGGTCAGACAGAGCATCTTCACCAACCCAGAACACTCTCTGATCGGCCTGGAGAACTTCTCTCATGTGTGGTAAGTTGCCAACAAACTACGTCACATTTAGTCATTAATCAGACGCTCTTATCCAGAGTGACTTACAGCAAGTACAGGGACATTCCCCCTGAGGCAAGTAGGGTGAAGTGTCCTGCTCAAAGGACACAACGTCATGTTAGCACAGCCGGGGTTCAATTTGGGTACCTTCTGATTATTATCCAGCCACGACTCTCATAACCAGCCATTGTTGGCTCCAGTTGGACCCTGGAATACTCCTGTTTTTAAAATGGATGTTGTTAAGGTCACCTTGCTCTGTGTAGAGAGCGGACCTTAGCTACTGGAACAAACCAGAGGAAGCCTGTGTTCACAGTATGAAGTCATCAGTAAATCACTTTGCTGTTTTCCAGGATCATCTTCCTGTTCCACAAGAACGGTCAGCTGAGCTGCAGAGCTAAAGTCAAACCTCCACGGCTGAACGGTCAGAGGGTGGGAGTGTTCTCCACACGGAGCCCCCATAGGCCCAACGCCTTGGGACTCTCCCTGGCCCGGCTGGACAGGGTCTCTGGTGGGTTTTTGGAGGGTCTCTGCTGGGTCTGTGGAGGGTCTGTGGAGGGTCTCTGCTGGGTCTGTGGAGGGTCTGTGGTGGGTCTGTGGAGAGTCTGTGGAGGGTCTCTGCTGGGTCTGTGGAGGGTCTGTGGAGGGTCTCTGCTGGGTCTGTGGTGGGTCTGTGGAGGGTCTGTGGAGGGTCTCTGCTGGGTCTGTGGAGGGTCTGTGGAGGGTCTCTGCTGGGTCTGTGGAGGGTCTGTGGACGGTCTCTGCTGGGTCTGTGGAGGGTCTGTGGAGGGTCTCTGCTGGGTCTGTGGTGGGTTTGTGGAGGGTCTGTGGAGGGTCTCTGCTGGGTCTGTGGTGGGTCTGTGGAGGGTCTGTGGAGGGTCTCTGCTGGGTCTGTGGAGGGTCTGTGGAGGGTCTCTGCTGGGTCTGTGGAGGGTCTGTGGACGGTCTCTGCTGGGTCTGTGGAGGGTCTGTGGAGGGTCTCTGCTGGGTCTGTGGTGGGTTTGTGGAGGGTCTGTGGAGGGTCTCTACTGGGTCTGTGGTGGGTCTGTGGAAGGTCTCTTCACTATTCAGCTGCTTCCCTGATTGGTCGAGCTCCAGATGTTTACCTGCTTGACTCAGACTCTTAATTGAAGTGAATCTAATTGTCCACAGGTGATACACTCTACCTGTCTGAGATCGACATGATCGCAGGGACTCCAGTTCTGGACATCAAACCCTACATCCCAGACTATGACTCCCCACACCGCGGAACCTACACAGACTCCCAGGAGAACCCACACAGCAGAACCTACACAGACTCACAGGAGAACCCACACAGCAGAACCTACACAGACTCCCAGGAGAACCCACACTGCAGAACCTACACAGACTCCCAAGAGAACCCACACTGCAGAACCTACACAGACTCCCAGGAGAACTGTGAACTCTACCCAGATGAGATGCTGGGTGTGTCGTCAGATCCGGCAACCGATGCAGTCACCATGACAACAGAAACAGCAGGTGTTACTTCTTCTATGGTGGCTGGGGCAGGATGTCCTTCATCTGTGGTGTGTGAGTTGGACCTCCACTCAAAAGATGAATCTAAGGTTGTTACTGTGAGCAGAAACGATCCATCTAACATCTCTGCTGCCAGCTCAGAGAAGACTCTCTCTGCCTCCCATCCTAACATCCTCAGTACTGTTCTAGAGGACCTTAAAGCTTATGTCAGCCAGGACGATGCTCCCCTCTCCCTAGGGAGCTCCGTTGGAAAGTTCCAGGCTTCAGACAGGCCTACAGGTAAGCCAGTAGAAGCTGTGGAGGATGAAGGTGTGCTGTGCTATGGAGAGGAGGCCTACAGCAGCATCGCTGCCTGGATCAGACAGCCTCCTGTGGCTAACCTGGAGGTGCGCTTCACATCACACACAGAAAAGGAGCTGTCAGCCTTCCTGCCTCCAGAAACAGCAGGTATAAACACAGGTGAGATGATGCTGTTAAATGGTCTTTGGCTTTTTCCTTCCTCTCTGTCTGGTGTCACCAGAGAGTTGTGTTATATGTGTTCACCACCGGGTGGCGCAGTTGTTATACAGAAATCCAAGCCCAGGGTCTGTCAACACCATCATAACCCCTATTCATACCTATGATGTTGTGATCCTATGACTGGTCAGAGTGTTCATATTCATATTAGATGTATATTCTGAAGTTCCATGTTCTCATGTTGATTCCCTGCTGAATGTTCTCTGTAGAACCTCAGCGATGTGGGCGCCCCAGGTTCCGGTTCCTCCGCGGTCCAGAAGAGGCCAGAGACGCCATCAGGGGGATATTATCTGCTGACCCGCGGTCTGTGTACCGGAGAACACGCTGTGAAGACCGTCTGTTCTTCTTCACTCTAGACACGGCTCACGTCACATGCTGGTTTGGACCTGGCTTCGCAGAGGTGCTGAGGGTCCGACCCATAGAACCTTTAGAACCGGACCTTACTGACGAGTTCTAGACTCTGTTCAAGGTTCTGTAAAGTTTTTTGGGGGTTTGGTTCTGTTCTAATATTCTCTTGAAATAAATAAGTACTGTAACTGATGCTTTTTTTCTATTTTGTAGTTGCTTGAAAATGACTATATTTACCTTAGCAACCATTATTGATATGTACTTCCTGCAACAGATAGAGCCATGTTGGAGCGCTTCATAACGCAGCCAGTGATCTCTGATCGCTGTTAAGAGTTCTGTGTGCTTAAGGAGAGTCTCAAACAGCACTAGTAACAACCAGGCTGGAGTTTTAATCTGCACGCTAAGAAACTCGTAACTACTTTCTTTTCACACTTTATTCAAGCTTTTTGTCACCTTATCAACTGTCCCAGTAAGTAACTCCAATCCTGGAGTTAGAAAGCAAATGATTTATACTGTTTGACTAACTTAATTGTGTTCTATCCTGATGACAGCAAACAGTGATAAGTCAACTGTCTCATTGTTGGATGAAGCTGAGCTTTTCATTGCTTAGATTTACAACGTGAAACACTCCCCTAACCAATAGCAACAGGAAATCACTCTCCAGAACGTCCTTTGTACTGTGTGTGTTTAAAAGGACAGACAGAGAGGGAACAGCGTTAGAACGAGCCTGAAGCTGAACGGACCCAAACATTCACATTGAACACCAACTACAAACTGTAGCAGAGGAAACATCGTCACAGCCTCATGATGAAACCCCTCAGCCTCCACGCGGCTGTGCTGAAGGCTGACTTCCTCCAGGCTCGGAGGCTGGTTGAGGCCGGGGAAAGCGTCAACATCAGAGATGAGGATGGCAGGACGGCGCTGATGCTCTGCTGCCTTCATGATGGTGAGCGCTGGGCGCTGGGAGCTGCTCGCATGCTGCTGGTCCACGGAGGCAGGGTGGGGTTGAGGGACGCTCTGGGACGCTCTGCTCTGGTCTACGCTGTCCTGTACGAGCGTCTGGGTCTGGTCAGGATGTTTCTGCAGGCCCTGGATCACGACCTGACCCGGGTCGACCACTACGGTCGAACCGCTTTGAGCTACGCGGTCCAAGTCGGTAGCAGTCCAATACATGACTTGCTGGTTAAGACCATGAAGAGGTACGGTCTAAACTCAGACGAAGAAACACCTGTGACCTTTAACCACGCTGGGAAGAAAATGTGTGGTCGAAGCCTGGCTCTCTTAGAAACACCCAGGAAGATTTTGCAGGATGGTCCCTCCAACAGAAAAGACACAAAGTACAAAACAACACATCTACTGGGAGACACAGTCACACTGTTACCCTACAAACCGATCCCAGTTGGACTGTGGGAAAAGAGGGCGAGTTTCTACACCATCCTGAAGAAACGTGAAACTAGAAGGCAGGTAAGGAAGTTATCCAAGGAAGTTAGAGAGAGTCAGAAGACAAATCCACAGGAAGTTAGAGAGAGTCAGAAGACAAGACCACAGGAAGTTAGAGAGAGTCAGAAGACAAAACCACAGGAAGTTAGAGAGAGTCAGAAGACAAATCCACAGGAAGTTAGAGAGAGTCAGAAGACAAAACCACAGGAAGTTAAAGAGAGTCAGAAGACAAAACCACAGGAAGTTAGAGAGAGTCAGAAGACAAATCCACAGGAAGTTAGAGAGAGTCAGAAGACAAAACCACAGGAAGTTAGAGAGAGTCAGAAGACAAGACCACAGGAAGTTAGACAGAGTCAGAAGACAAGACCACAGGAAGTTAGACAGAGTCAGAAGACAAGACCACAGCCTCCACAGGACTGGAGACTCGTCCTGAAAATGTTGAGCCACACACTGCAACAGCAGATCAGCCTGTCCTGCAGACCCAGGGCCCAGGCCCGACCTCCGGCCTCCTTACCCAGGAAGAGGAGCTCCAGATTGGGTCCGAGCCCAACGTTGGAGGCCCTGCGGAGGCAGCAGAAGCAGAGAGGACGGAAGATGTCTCTGGATGCCCTCAGCGACACCCTGAAGGAACAGAGCTTCAGCCGAGCCTCCAGGAGGCGCTGTAGTTTGGCTGTCCTACCGCTGTCCAGTCTGGGAGACTCGTCCATCAGGCTGGAGGGGAGGGGGGGTGTCGGGGGAGGGGGCAGGGGAACCCCTAAACCACTTGTCAGTATTCAGGAAGGCAAAAAGAAAAATGTGAAATAATCATGAATTTCGTGTTTTTTTGAAGTGTCAGGACTGTGTGAAGAATGAGATCAAGACTCTCATGTCTCAGAAGATTCAAGGGTTTCTCACGCAAACACCTAAACACCTAAACTATCGGCGCATTGAACATGAACAGTGACATCAAGTGGTAAAATTAAGTTATAGCAGCCGTTTAAACCGGACGGTTTGGTTTATATCGTCTGATAATGTCTTATTACTGTTGACAATGTTTTTTTCTGAACACGAGATTAACTAGTCTTGGTTATGTTTCATTTCAATAATAATAATAAAAAACACTCTAAATGAAACGACGTCATTTTCATAAGTGAACAGGTTTATAATGATTACAGATTAGGCAAAATAATGATGGTAGGAGCTCGAGCTCTGCCTCGAGACATGATGCTTTGCTGCATTCTGGCAATGCAGTGAAACTTTTATGATGATTTATTGTCTGTAAAGCGACTTTGAGTACCTTTAAAAGCGCTATATAAATCAAATGTATTTATTATTGTTATTATTGATGGAGCCAAACAGTATGGTGTTTGTACCGGAAGTGACGTCTAATATGTCAGTAACCAATGACATGGCAGTATTTCAGTTTGAATTTCCAGGCGGTTCATGTTCACGAGCTGACAGGTTTGTTTACCTTATTTTCATATTTTTAGCTGTTTATTACATATCTATGTTCTATATGGTATATATATTTACATTGTAATTAGGTTCTCACATTCCGGTCATATTTTTTTAAAACTAAGCCAACTTGTATTTAGGAACATATTAACTTAGCTAGGCCATCCTTACTAGCCAACTGGAGTAGCTTGTTAAACAGTTGGAGCTGCCAGTGTCTAACTAGGCGGACACAGTTTAACCTGCTGGTTTAATATTGTTTAATATTGTTTAATATATTAATACGCAACAATACGGCAGATATCCAGATCTTTAGACACTTTAAAGAATTCTGGCATTGAACCAGCATCATTTACACCTGCTAGTCTTCGACAGAAAAGATAACAGTACATCTCTCCGTTTGTTGCATTTTACCTCTGATTAAAGATTCAAACTTTCCTGCAACGAGACGAAAAAATATCCTGGATCCTCAGCCATGGTAAAACTCTGTTAATCACTATGACTGTAAATCTGTAACTATATATACATACGTGTATATAACTATATCCCCTATGGTGTTGAAGTGTTCCCTCTCTCCTGCTAGTCTTCCAGACAGGATCGAGCCCCTCTGAGAAACATAGAGAATGAGACGCAGCTTCAGAGTCCCAGGCTCAGATCGGTGTCCAGGTACAGCAGCCATGGCAAAGATACTTTAACGGTGAGATACTTCATTTTCTGATGCGTTTTGTGTATTTGTATGTATAAGTAGTTTTAAAAGCGAATAAAGAATATGCTAACATGTCTTATCCTCTCAACAGAAGGATGGGGAAGATGCTGGTTGCCTAGCAACCCCCCTCCTCTGCTCTCCTCCCACTGAGCTCACCTGCACACCTTCTGAGAAAGCATCTGTCATGGAGGACAGCCGTGTCAAACCAGGACCAGGAGACGTCACCTTCAAGTCCTTCCTCTGCGACGGAGAAGAAGTCGTCTTGGTCTCAGAATCT
>CM059301.1:6647500-6692500 GCA_030340665.1 Neosalanx taihuensis
TGAGCTCCTGCAGGGAACTCAGAGTGACCAGGCCAGCCTGCAGCAGCAGGTACACAGCAACCCAGCAATCACATGATGATCAAGTCTGGGTCAAGTCTGACATGCTCCAGTTAGCCAGGGCAGGGGTGTGTGTGTGTGTGTGTTTGTGTGTGTGTTTGTGTTAACCCTGAGGCTGTCCTCTCCAGCTCCAGTCAAGCAGGCGTCTCCTTCAGAAGACCCTCCCTCTGCTCAGCTGCCTGAACCAGAAAACTGCTGCTGCCATTGCTGAGAGAGACCAGGCCCTCATGGAGAGAGACCAGGCCCTCATGGAGAGAGACCAGGTCTCTAGTCTGTCTCTATCCCGTCTGTCTGTCTCAGTCTCTGTAACTGTCTCTCTCTCTGTCCTGTCTGTCTTCTCTCAGTCTCACTCGATAGTCCCTCTCTCTCTCTAGTCTGTGTGTCCCCAGTCCAGTCTAGTCATTGTGTCTGTGTTTGTCTCTTGAGTGTCTGGGAGGTCCTATGAGCCTGTTGACAGTGTTATAGGTGTTCATCCACATCCCTGCTGCTGTGTCCAGACACAGGCCTCTCTGCAGCACAGCCTGTCCAGCCTGCAGGACAGCCAACAGCAGAACACAGACCTCCAGCTGCAGGTCACCATCATGACCTCAGGTGAGAGGCCCTCACCCTCTCTATATCATGCCCTCAGGTGAGAGGCCCTCACCCTCTCTATATCATGACCTCAGGCCCTCACCCTCTCTATATCATGACCTCAGGCCCTCACACTCTCTATAACATGACCTCAGGTGAGAGGCCCTCACCCTCTCGGGAGAGGATTTGAACCTACAACCTCTTGGTGATAATCGAGTGATCTACAGCTCCTGGCAACTTTGTCTTTCAGTCAACTTCTTTTTGTTCTATTATTTAATGGTTTCTCCCTCCCCCACTCAACCCTTTCCCCTCCCTCTCTTCTCCCCCTCTCCCTTCTCCAGAGCTGGGTGTGCTCCGGCAGCAGCTGGGGGAGGAGGAGGAGGAGCGTGCTGGTCTGGAGAGGAAGGTGGTTGAGCTCTCTGCTACGGTGTCGTCCAGCCTGGCCTCCTACGCCTTCCTGGAGCAAGCCCTCGCTGGGGAGACCAGCCAGTAAGTGCCTGGTTCTGTGGGCCCTGGTTCTGTGGGCCCTGGTTCTGTGGGGCCCTGGTTCTGTGGGCCCTGGTTCTGTGGGCCCTGGTTCTGTGGGCCCTGGTTCTGTGGGCCCTGGTTCTGTGGGGCCCTGGTTCTGTGGGCCCTGGTTCTGTGGGCCCTGGTTCTGTGGGCCCTGGTTCTGTGGGCCCTGGTTCTGTGGGGCCCTGGTTCTGTGGGCCCTGGTTCTGTGGGCCCTGGTTCTGTGGGGCCCTGTGGGTGTGCACGCTCTTTCATGGATGTCATTAGATGGTACCTTTCATTAGTCTGAGATGTGTTGTCATGGTGATCTTGTTCCTGTAGGCTGCAGCAGTCCCAGCATGACGTGAAGAAGGCTACTGACCGTGTTAATGAGTGAGTAGAACACCTGAACACCTGGAGAAACTCACACACAGGTGAAGAGGACCTGGAGGAACAAAGCACATCTTTATAAAAACAAGTGTGTGTGTCCGTCTGTGTGTGTCTGTCTGTGTGTCTCTCTCTCTCTCGCTCTCTCTCGCTCTCTCTCTCTCTCTCTCTCTCTCTGTGTGTGTGTCTGTCTGTGTGTCTCTCTCTCTCTCTCTCTCTCTCTCTCTCTCTCTCTCTCTCTCTCGCTCTCTCTCTCTCTCTGTGTGTGTGTCCAGGCTGCAGGCGTGGCTGCAGCACAGTGAGCAGCGTGTGAGTGAGCTGGAGCGTGCTCTTCATCACAGTGAAGAGGAGAACACACAGCTTCAGGCCCACAGCAGCAGTCAGACTCTGCAGCTACAGCAGCTGCATCAGATCCAGGCTCAGCTGTGCAGCTCCAAGGAGATGAACGAGGTACACACACACACACACACACCAGGTACCACACACACACACGGCACCACACACACACCAGGTACCACACACACACACCAGGTACCACACACACACACACGGTACCACACACACACCAGGTACCACACACGGTACCACACAAGGCACCACACACACACACCAGGTAACACACACACACTCTTTGAAGCAGTTTGTTAGTGAACTTGGCGGCGTGCTAACGCTGCTTCTGCTGCAGTTCCTGCAGATGGAGAGTCAGCTGGTGCTGCAGCAGATGCAGGAGAGCGAGGCTGCGCTGAGGGACACCGTTCACACGCTCAGGGAGAGAAACTTCCAGAACGAGGACCTGCGGAAGGAGCTCAGCCAGGCGAAGTACGCTTTATTACTACACTGGCTTTAATATGGGGCTGACAGCACTGCTGTGTAGCTAGTCTGATACTGGAAAATCTCTCCTACGTATTTGAACTGAAGTGTGTCTCTCTCTGTGTGTGTGTGTCTCTGTGTGTGTGTGTGTGTGTGTCTCTCTCTCTTTGTGTGTGTGTTTGTGTCTCTCCCTGTGTGTCTCTCTGTGTGTGTGTGTGTGTGTCTGTCTGTGTGTGTGACTGTGTGTCTCTCTTCCTGTGTGTCTCTCTCTCTGTGTATGTCTCTATGTGTGTGTGTGTCTCCCTGTGTGTGTCTCTGTGTGTGTGTCTCTCCCTTTGTGTGTCTCTGCCTCTGTGTCTCTCTCTCTGTGTGTCTCTCCCTGGGTGTGTGTCTCTCTCTGTGTGTGTGTGTGTGTGTGTCTCTCTCTCTGTGTCTCTCTCTCTGTGTGTGTGTGTCTGTCTGTGTGTCTCTCTCTGTGTGTGTGTGTGTGTGTGTGTCTCTGTGTGTGTGTGTGTGTTCAGTCAGCAGAAGCAGTCCCTGCGTGCTGAGCTGGACAGGCTGTTAGAAGCAGGCAGCAGAGTTGAGGCAGAGCAGACAGAGCAGCACGCTCAGACTGTCACTAACATCACCCTGCTGCACCACACCCTCCGAGAACTGACCAATCAGCTGCAGGCTGCCCTCCCCGCTCAGGTGACACAGACACACACACACACACACACACACACACACTGGGAACACTCTCCTGCATCACATAATGTGTCTGTTCTGCTCAACTTGATTTAATCATGACATGGTCGTGTCTCCAGGCTGCCCCCCAGGCTGCCCCCCAGGCTGAGCTGCCCCCCTCCACCTCTTTTGTGGACAGCATCATGGTGGCCCTGGCTGGAGGGCTGGAGGAATGCCACACAGAGCCCCCTGCTGGACCCAGTAAGTCATTACGCTTCAGACACCATCCACACCACATGTGGACTCTCCCCCTCTGTATTTCCTCACCCTCTTCCTGTATCTCTCTCTCTGGTTCCCTCCCTCCCTCCCTGTTTCTCCTCAGATGTGGGTGGGTCCCAGTCTAAGGGTCTGGGGAGTGAGATCAGTGCCTTCTCCTCTGTCACCCCGAAGAGGAGCAACAGAGAGGAGGAGAGAGGGGAAGCGAGGGAGGAAGAGGAGGAAGAAAGTAGCGTATCTGTTCTGCTGGTAGACTTGGGGAACACAGTATCTGAGCTGACCTCCAGCCTGCTGCTGCTGCACCAGCACAAAGACTCCCAGCTGGACCTCCTACACAACACCATGTAGGCACTGTGTGTGTGTACCTCTGTGTGTGTATCCCTGAGTGTGTGTGTGTGTACCTCTGTGTGTGTATCCTTGAGTGTGTGTGTTTGCTGTTTGTATGTGCATTAGAAGACGGTAAGGTGACCCGTGTGTTAGAGAGGCTGCTGGCTTCACTGACAGTTGTTGTGGTTTCAGCGGCGCCCTGCAGGGGGAGCTGCAGGTCCAGACCAGCACACACACACAGGAAGTATCCGAGCTGCAAGACAAGATCAGCAGACTGACCTGCCAGGAGGAGAGATGGGCTGCAGCCCTGCAGGAGAGAGCCCAGGTAGGAGGGGGAGAGGGGGAGGAGAGGAGAGGGGAGGAGGGGAGAGGAGGAGAATAAAGATACTGTACTGTAGATGTCTATTGGTTATAGAAGATGCTAATAGACTTGATGTGTTGACAGGGTGAGAAGACGACCATTCAGCTTCTGACGGACCTGGAGGAGACCAGCCTGCTTCTGCAGAGACACCGGACAGAGAACACTGTAAGACCAGCAGGAACCTCAAACTGCTGCCACCTGCTGGCTGTTCTGCACAGTTGCTTTGGATATACTGCTGCATTGTGAGGTGGCTTGTTAATACTGACACCTTGTATTCACAGGAAAAGGTATCTTATTTCTTAACGTTTACAAAGTCAAACTAATGCGCTGTCTGATAGGAGCTGAGTAAGGAAGTGTTGGAGCTTCGCCGATCTCTCCACCAATCAGAGGTGGAGGCCCAGGCCATGAGGGAGGAACTGAAGAAGGCGGGTAGCCAATCAGCATCCTCCATGAATGCTATGGATGACAAGATCCGCCTCTTGAAAGAGGTTAGTTTGTGACAGATCAACAGTGATCAACACTGACCCACTAACAGCTGCTGGGGCACACACACACACACACACGCTCACACACACGCTCACACACATACACGCTCAATCTCTCACACACACACACTCGCTCACACACACATTCTCACGCACTCAGTCATGCACACACACCCACACACACACACACACACACACTTACTCAGTGTTGCTGTCATCCCCAGGTGGAGAGACTGAGGATGAGCCTGGTGGAGGTGGAGGAGGGACGCTCAAGGCTACTGGAGAGAGCAAAGAGACATGTGAGTTTAGCTATGTACACACACTGTGTGTGTGTGTACTTATGTAAACATACCGTGTGTGTGTGTGTGTGTGTGTGTGTGTGTGTGTGTGTGTGTGTGTGTGTGTGTGTGTGTGTGTGTGTGTGTGTGTGTGTGTGTGTGTGTGTGTGTGTGTGTGTGTGTGTGTGTGTGTGTGTGTGTGTGTGTGTGTGTAAACACTGTAACCTGCCAGTGTTTGTGTTGATGGAAGCCTTGTGTGTGTCTGCAGCAAATGGTGCATGAGGCCAACCAGAGGAAGATGGAGAAGGAGCTCCACCTGCTGGACAACATGATCGACACTGTGAGGAAGGTGAGCAGCTACCAGGGCAGGTCATGACTTCCTGTTCACACAGGATGTGGACAACACCTTATTTTGAACATGCTTTAGGAGGTAGTGAATGTGTATGGACAGCATATCAAATATGGATTTATGTCTTGTCATAATGCATGTTAATGTGGTGATGTAATATCCTGTTATACTGTGTTAATGTGGTGATGTCATGTCCTGTTATACTGTGTTAATGTGGTGATGTCATGTCCTGTTACACTGTGTTAAAGTGGTGATGTCATGTCCTGTTATACTGTGTTAATGTGGTGATGTCATGTCCTGTTACACTGTGTTAAAGTGGTGATGTCATGTCCTGTTACACTGTGTTAAAGTGGTGATGTCATGTCATGTTATACTGTGTTAAAATGGTGATGTCATGTCCTGTTATACTGTGTTAATGTGGTGATGTCATGTCCTGTTACACTGTGTTAATGTGGTGATGTCATGTCCTGTTATACTGTGTTAATGTGGTGATGTCATGTCCTGTTATACTGTGTTAAAGTGGTGATGTCATGTCCTGTTATACTGTGTTAATGTGGTGATGTCATGTCCTGTTATACTGTGTTAAAGTGGTGATGTCATGTCCTGTTATACTGTGTTAATGTGGTGATGTCATGTCCTGTTATACTGTGTTAATGTGGTGATGTCATGTCCTGTGTTGCAGACTCTGTTCTCTGTGCCAGACGTGGTACAGAACTGTGAGGAACTTCGTAAACTAACGGAATACCTCGGCTGAACACCTTAGAACACTTCGAACCTTTTGTTTTGTTTTGTAGGTTTTTTGTGTGTTGTGAATTGGAAATAAAAAAAATGAAATTTTAACACGACAGAAAGGCCGTCTTTTTGACAGGTTGGACAGACCTTGTGGTGCGTCTGTTCTCCAGAAGTTAAATCACACAAGTTTGCTGCTCAGATCTTTTAATATTGGATTCGGTACAAATAAGCTTCAGAATTCAAGATAACATGAGTGGTCATCAATGAGATGTAGTCAAGCAGAGAATATAGTCTATATGTTGACCGTATTTTCTGGACTATAAGTCGCTCTGGAGGCTAGTTAGTATAGCTGTGCTGTGGGACCTGCATTAGAACTTTGGCATTATTATATTGCAGGACCAGCCAAACCATGGGAAAAAGGGATGTATAGTTCAAACTATATGGCACATTTGCGTCTAACCATCCAAAATAATACAGTTTTGTTCTTGATGAAAGAAGGCCTCCACTGTTGCATTGGCAGTTAGGATCAGTTTCAGATATTAAATGTATTGGAAGAGCCAAAAAGCTATTTTGTTTGTCTGAAGGTAGAGGGCTAAGATGTGGACACCATCTGGTATCCACATGACTGTTAATGAGCTAAAGCTCATATTTATGATGCTAACCCTGTCAGCTTCAGGAAGGGCAGGGCTCGGCGTTGTATATGGGTACACAGCGCTCTGCCACAGCATGCATCTCCCCCACCTGAACACCTTTGTACATCCCAGACAAGGGGATACTGTGGACTCTCCCGTTGGGATACTCCCTTGTGAGGACAGCTGTGTACGGGATGTTGAACTCTTTAGATTTCCCAGCCATCTTCACCACACAGGAGTGGATGGGAGGGACATTGACCTTAACAGTGAGAGAGTGAGACACTGTCTCAGTGAGAGAGTTTCCATTGGTGACAGTTTTGGAGTTTGAATATTCCACTCCTGCAGAGGCAGTGACGAACGGTACTGAGACCTCTATGGAGGCAGACAGAGTCACGCTGTTGGAGATGCTCGACTCCCAGGAACTCTGCCTCTCTGTGCTCCCCTCCAGTTTCACCTCCTGCTCTATTTCTCTGCAGTTGTGGTTCTCCACTTTCATCTGATTGAACACGGTGGGTCTCTGGGAAAGCATATCCAGGTCATCAGTGAGATACTTCACGTTATGAATCTTCGACTTTGTGTGGCTTGTTTCTACTGTCAGGATATCGAAACCTCTAACCTGTAAAAAAGTCCCTGCATGCTGCGAGAATACATACATTTCTTTTTCACCAAGGCTGCTGATCGACCCAATACCTGACGGAATTTTCCCAACATATGTCCAAGCATACTTTCTACTCTCTGTATACGCTGTGACCCCATTCTTAACATTGCCTTCAAAATTCTTCCACTCCAACAGATCCAGGTTGTGCTCGTTGACCAGTATGTCAAACTCTGCATCTTTTCCGGGAATTCCCCACTGGCCGTTAAAGCAGAATGATCCTAAGGAAGGGTTGTAGAAGCCGCTGTTCCAGATACTTCCATAATGATTGGGAGCACAGATGTAGTCCTCTCGTCCTGTTCCAGGTATGTGGACCTTCACAGCCCACTCAGGCAGGGAGCCGGACCATTCTACCCATTTCAGGAACAAGTTAGCCTGGGGGTCGATGCGAACTAAACGATTGGAGCTTAATCGAGCCCTCCCTCGAAGAGACGGCTTTCCTGTTCCCATGGTCCCCCTAGGCTTGGGGACAGTTTGACCATCATCATCCTTAGCCAGGAGACTCTGCAGCAGGACAACACAGATGATCAAGGTTGGTTTCCTCATTAATGTTACTCCGTCACACACTCATTCTGCACCTAGTCACACACTCATTCTGCACCTACTCACACACTCATTCTGCACCTAGTCACACACTCATTCTGCACCTAGTCACACACTCATTCTGCACCTACTCACACACTCATTCTGCACCTAGTCACACACTCATTCTGCACCTAGTCACACACTCATTCTGCACCTAGTCACACACTCATTCTGCACCTAGTCACACACTCATTCTGCACCTACTCACACACTCATTCTGCACCTACTCACACACTCATTCTGCACCTAGTCACACACTCATTCTGCACCTACTCACACACTCATTCTGCACCTACTCACACACTCATTCTGCACCTAGTCACACACTCATTCTGCACCTACTCACACACTCACCATCAACTCGCTGACCAGTATTCCAAACTCTGAGGATTGTTCCTCTTTCCCGTCGCAGGTGTGAAAGCAGAAAGGACCTTTGGAGGGGTTGTAGAGGCCAGTGGTCATGTTGGAGGGGTTGTAGAGGCCAGTGGTCATGTTGCAGGCAGTACGTGGAGCACAGATGTATTCTTCTTGTCCTGTTCCACTGATGTTGACCTTCACAGCCTCCTGAGGCAGTGAGCCAGACCATTCCACCCAATCCAGGGACAGGTTAGCTGTAGGGATCTGGAAGTGAGGAGGAACTGGGCCTCCAGCCGTCATCAGGGGAGGTTGTGTTGCTCCTACCTTGGTCACCACTGTCTTGGTGACAGTCTGAGTGACAGTCTCACTAGAAAGCTTCGGGTAGCCATCAACATCCTCAGCAAGGTTCCTGTGCAGCAGGAAAGCACAGATGATCAAGACTGGCAGCTTCATGTTTGGAGTCTTCATTTCTCTCTGATGAATCTCTCTGTTTCTACCCAGAGACACTGTACTTTTATGGCATGTTAGGACTGTAAATGATCAACTGAGAAACAAATATCTTGTGAACAAAGTTCCTTGGATGATTTCAAAAATTGTTTACACTTAAATTGTTGATTTAACCTCAGATACTTTAGCCTTGTTCTACATTTAGTCATTTACAGCACAATCAGTCGACAGGCCTTTCCTGGAATTGAACTGATGACATCCTGATCACTAGTCTGATGCTCTGACCACTCAGTCACATGACTCCTCAACTTTAAGGCTGGAGCTGTCAGCCTATCAGAGAGGGGCTCCCTGGGTTCTGTCTCTCAGACCACTTAAGACCAACACACACAATTATTTTGAATAAAGAAGTAGATCATAAACTGAACAGTGTTTATTTAACTTGGCAGCAAGGCTCATGTTTGACTTTGTATTTCTGTTTCTGCTGTTTGTTCTCAGTTTCTCCTTTGACCCCTGGAAGTCTCAGAATCAGAGAGGGATTTATTAAGGTTTGGTTGCCTTCAGCGAGCACAAACCATTGTTCTTTTATATTTTCTGTATTTATCATTATTATTAACATCATTATCAATATTATTATTATGAACATTATTATAATTTTCCCGCCCTAAAGGAAAACCTCAATATTTGGACTACATAGACAAAGTCTGTGTCAAAGCGTTGGAGTTTAAAACGTCACCCTGAAGAGAAGCGACTCATGTTAGTAAACACCCAGCAGCAACACTCAACACCAACACTAGGTGGTGCTAACAAGCTCTGCTTAACCAGGTGGGCATCCACATCCAGGTGAATGTGATCCAGAGAAGGGGCGGAGTTAACGAACACAACTGCATTCATATCCAGTAAATGCCAGTTAAGGATCATTTGTGCTGATAAGTTTATGTATCCTGTACTGGACTCTTCTGCCACTCCTATCTGGATCTGTTTATCCATCATTTTATGGATTTTTGTCTGTTTGCTGACTGACTGTTTATTCATTAGTCTGTGTTGTGTAACAGGAAAGAAAGATTTGAAGAAGATAACAGGTAGTCAGCTTGGTTATGCTGACTTCTTTAATCATGACGGAAACACACTCTGAAAAAATCTGACTCTAAAACCACTTGAGCCTTTTATTCCTGGTCTGACAGGACACATTTGTCACTGGCAGAATTCCCGAACGCTGTGGTCCAGAACAAGTGAAAGCGTGTTTGTGTGTGAGGGCTGGTAAAGCTGCCCTAATGAATCACGTGTGCTCATGTCGACGCTACTGAAACACTCTGATCTGCTGCTTGTTTTCTCTCTCCTCATGTCTGGATCCTCTTCACTGCTCCTCAATGCTGCTACCGCCCACCCTGCTTTCTACCCCCCCCTCCTCTCTACCCCCCCCCTCTCCTCTCTACCCTCCCCCCCCCTCCTCTCTACCCCCCCCTCTTCTCTCTACCCTCCCCCCCCCTCTTCTCTACCCCCCCTCTCCTCTCTACCCTCCCCCCCCTCCTCTCTACCCCCCCCTCTCCTCTCTACCCCCCCTCCTCTCTACCCCCCCTCTCCTCTCTACCCCCCCCTCCTCTCTACCCCCCCCTCCTCTCTACCCCCCCCCTCTCCTCTCTACCCTCCCCCTCTTCTCTACCCTCCCCCCCCCTCCTCTCTGGTCCACCTCCTGTCTGGCCCCCTCCTCTCTGGTCCCCCTCCTCTCTGGCCCCCCTCCTCTCTGGCCCCCCTCCTCTCCGGCCCCCCTCCTGTCTTATCCCCTCCTTATATCAGGTTCCAAGTCAAGCTATTTTCTTGATTGCTGAATCTCTGAGCTGATTCACCTGTGCTCTGTGTGTGAGTGCAGTGGTGAGGTGGAGGTGAGCTGACACAGGCTCTGTGAGTGCAGTGGTGAGGTGGAGGTGAGCTGACACAGACTCTGTGAGTGCAGTGGTGAGGTGGAGGTGAGCTGACACAGACTCTGTGAGTGCAGTGGTGAGGGGGAGGTGAGCTGACACAGACTCTGTGAGTGCAGTGGTGAGGTGGAGGTGAGCTGACACAGACTCTGTGAGTGCAGTGGTGAGGTGGAGGTGAGCTGACACAGACTCCTTGGCTCCAGACGGCTCTTCAAGCTCAGCTCAGCTGAAACCACTGGAGAACCAACCACTACATTGGGACACTTGAAAGCTTAGCTCCACAAATGGAAAACGTGAAAAACGCGTATTTCTTTTCTTTTTTAAATTATTTATACATAATTCTTAAGTAAGAAGTAAAGGTTGGGTTATGATAATACAATAAGGTAGAATTTTCTTTCGCATGACCACTGGAATGTTCAATGGTTTAATATTGTGAGCTTCTGTCTCCTAATGAAATAACGATGCACTTCAACACACATCCACAAAAATCTATTTTTTAATCAATTCTATTCATAACATCATACACAATAATTTACTGCAAATTATATAAATCCCTTGATATCGCAATTTAACTACGCAAAACAACAATTCCACTCAACCTATGGCAACAAAACGATCTTGAGTCTCTATACTTTCATTTATACCTCAAAATGCTTTTAACCTTTAACATTAGAATATCAGCTGTGCATTTGAAAAGCAGTATTATTTATCATATTATGGTTCCCTGGCAACACGTTGACACATGTTCTTGTACAGACTTGTGTGGTTGTGAAAGGTTGGTTTCAGAAAGACACTTTAACCAGCCTGTTCTCACTGTGCGCTGGGTTAGTCCAACACCGCTGACCAGGTCAACCCTGTTTCATTTCTCAACAAGCGTTTTTTTTATTATTAAACTAAACGCTACAAATTCCACGACAACACAAACCCCATTTGAACCACCTCGCTTCTCCGAAGCTCGCTTTCGTTTCCCGGGGTAACCGCAGAGCTCTGGGTACACATGCTTTAAAACAACAGCCAGTCAACTCAGTCCAGACATGAACCATGTCCAGTTTTACACTGCGGACACAAACCGCTCCATATTCCCTGAGTACGCGGAGTGTCGTAGGTAGGTGCCACTGGTGAGTGGGGCCGGGCCCCCGCTGTACTGAGGAAACGATCCCAGCTGGGCTGGGGAGGCTCGTCCATACAGGTCCCCCGAATCCCCACACCCAGGGGTGGAGCTCCGGCCCGGCCCCCCGTAGCCCTGGCCCTGAGGGTAGGGGCCGTGGAGGTGGTGAGGGTGGGGGTGGTGGTGTTGTCCGTTCTGCCCAGGGTAAGTGAACCCTACGTGGGCTGAGGACCGGGACAGCATGGCTCCTCCGCAGGACTGGGGCTGGAAGGCCGGGGCTCCCAGGCTGCAGGGGCTCGACCTGGCCGGCGTTCCCTCCGGACTGAAGCTCCGGCTGGGCTGCTGCATCAACTCCGGGCCCTGGCTACCCAGGCCGCTGGAGGCGTTGGGGTGGCCGATGAGGGTGTTGATGCTGAACATGCGGGGGTGTGGTTGGGCCGGAGTGTAGCCAGGCGGGGAGGGGGATGGGTAGTAGGCTGAGGGCAGCTGCTGGCCGTACGGAGCTGAGCTCAGCCCCGCCATGTTGGCTGGGTACACTGAGCTGGCGTATGCTGGTGTCCGTGACAACGGGACGGACGAGAAAACCGGCGCGTCGTGGAGGTACGTGGTGTAGGTGGTGAAGTCGCAACGCTTGAACCTCTTCCTGCGGCGCAGGAAGCTGCCGCTCTCGAACATGTCCTCGGCGTTGGGATCCAGAGCCCAGTAGTTCCCCTTCCCAGGCCGGCCAGGCTCACGCGGGATCTTGATGAAGCAGTCGTTCAGCGTCAGGTTGTGTCTGATGGAGTTCTGCCACTTCCTGCAGTTGTCTCTGTAGAAAGGGAAGCGCTCCGTGATGAACTTGTAGATGGAACCCAGGGTGAGCTTGCGGTCGGGCGAGTTGGCGATCGCCATGGAGATGAGGGCGATGTAACTGTAGGGAGGTTTGCCGCGCTGCAGCGCTCTCTTCCTCCGACGGCCTCGGGTGGTCTCCTCTGCGGGGGGGCGGGGGGGGCCGGGAGCCAGCTGGGGGGGATCAGACGAGGAACCTTTCTCTACTTTCACCACCGGCATGGTCACAGTCCGCCTGCTGAATCCTGTTCTCACCCCGACGGTTCAGGTGTTGTCATGGGACGGGCCAATCACAGCGGCCGCTTGGCAAGAGCGCAGCTCAGAGGAAACACCTGAGACCGTCAGGCTACCTGGAACAGCTGCAGACATTCATATCCAACAGAAGAAAGAGATCGTTTCAATTAGAACTCACTTTCTGTCTCTCTGTCCAAACTCCTCAGGGGGGGGGAGAGACACGTCTGCTGTGACTGATAATCCTTCAGCAGCTGAACAGGAGGATCACCTTCCAGAGCTTCATCTGAGTGTGTGTGAGGGTGTGTGTGAGGATGACTGTGTGTTACCTGAAGCTTAACCCAACCCTCCACACCTGAGGAGCAGGTAGGGAGGACCACACCCCCGTCACACATCACATGGCCCCTGTCACATACCTGCGCTGATCCAGACCTTGTTGTTTCGTCTCTGTTGACTTCGTGTGTCGCCAACACAAGAGTGGGTTTGGTTATTTGTCTCCAGCCAGTGAAGTGAAACCAGCAGAATCCGACAGTAATGATGAACATATTCACGTCTTTTCAAGCATTGTAGAATTGTACAAGATTACTGAACTATAGGAGTTGGTTTGTATCGTGTGCTTACAGGAATATGTTTACACACTTTGCTATAAGTTATGTTTAGTTGAAAACCTGTTCAGATTTCTGAATATTCTGCTGTACTCTACTTTCACACTGCGCTCTCTTTGTCCATGGAGTCTCTCTTCAGCAGAGTTCTTGGATCCTGTGACCATGGATGCAAAAATAAAGTATGTTTCCCTCTAAGTATTCAAATGCGTCTCTAAAACTACACCTCAGTTTATTTTCGAAGGGCCAAAATGGTCTCTGGCTAGTTTGGATGTTTAGCACTAAAAGGGTTTATTAGTGGTTCCTGTCCTGCTGTTGTGTGAGATCTTTGTTTGCTCTGCAGCAGTGGTTGTGTTGACAGCTGGGTTCACAAATGTAAATGTTGATGCAGACTTGACCTGCCTTGTGATTTCAGAATGCAAATCTGCCAAACAGCATCTGTGGGATCAGGACAGAAGCGCCAAAAAACAGCCGGAAACAACACGAACGTTTATTTACTCCACAGGATTCTCAACGCTTTAACCGAACGTCCATCCGTTCAATATTGACTTTGAAAGCCACAACACTACAGGCATATTTACACGCATCTACACAACAGACATACGTATGTGTCTAGTAGCTGAACATAACTAAAGTGAAGACATTGTGTTGTTGTGTTGGGCAGCCTCCTCTGTGGAGCTTTGTGGAGTGTGACCAGACAAGGACCTGAGAGCCCCTTCAGCCTCTACAACCTCTACCTCGTCAGACTCTTCAGCCTCTACCTCTTCAGCCTCTCCAGCCTCTACCTCTCCAGCCTCTACCTCTCCAGCCTCTACATATTGGAAGGCCCTTTTCAGACACTGAGAGATGTTCACTCCTGTGGGAAAGGCAGAGGCCTGGGGTCCCCCTCCCTGGAGGTGCATCCTGGGCCCCCTCCCTGGGCCCCCTCCCTGGAGGTGCATCCTGGGCCCCCTCCCTGGGCCCCCTCCCTGGAGGTGCATCCTGGGCCCCCTCCCTGGGCCCCCTCCCTGGAGGTGCATCCTGGGCCCCCTCCCTGGGCCCCCTCCCTGGAGGTGCATCCTGGGCCCCCTCCCTGGGCCCCCTCCCTGGAGGTGCATCCTGGGCCCCCTCCCTGGGCCCCCTCCCTGGAGGTGCATCCTGGGCCCCCTCCCTGGGCCCCCTCCCTGGAGTTGCATCCTGGGCCCCCTCCCTGGGCCCCCTCCCTGGAGGTGCATCCTGGGCCCCCTCCCTGGGCCCCCTCCCTGGAGGTGCATCCTGGGCCCCCTCCCTGGAAGTGCACCCTGGAGGCTTCTTTGTGAGCTGAGCTGGGGGGGGGGGGCAGGGTGCGTGTGATTCGACACACCTGTCAGCCCACAGGTAATCCCCAAGCCTCCGAGCTCAAGGTATCCAGGTTAGAGAGCGTTAGAGCTCTGAGCGTCAGCAGGGCTGTCAGGGCGGAGGTGAGGTGATGAGAGAGCCTGTCAGCTGTCACGGGGGGTGGGGGGGGGGGGGAGTCACGGGGTCACGCTGAATCTAACAAACAAGGAAACTTTTACTAACTCTGTAAAAAGCAGCATCGTCAGGGTTGTGAAAACATTGTGCCTCGTCTTCCTCAAACCTTCTTTTAGTTTCACGTCTCTACCTCAAGTTCCCAAGGACTGTGAGGGCAGGACAGAAAACTCATGCACACTCACATGCACACTCACATGCACACTCACATGCACACTCACGTCAAAGTGGGTGGGTGTTTGCTCTCCTTGTTCGACAGGTACCCCGTTCCCTTGGTTCCCCGCAGAACCGCACCCAACTCCTCATACAGCCCTGTCATGGTTCTCTGCAGAACACAATAGAACTGAGTCACAGTTGCCTCTCCCTGCAGGTCTGAGGTACGAGGCAGGTCTGAGGTACGAGGCAGGTCCGAGGTACGAGGCAGCCCTCCACATACCTGTCCTCTGTCTCACCGCCTGGCCTTGGAACAGACCCAGGATCAGACCACAACAGGCTCCTTACACGATCTAGATCAATATCTGCCCTCTGTGTTTGCAGGGAGGATTACTTTACGGTGCTTTCTTGAACGAGTGCTGAAAGACCTCGAGGAGCGTGGGAGAGAAGAGGGGAGCCTGCGGCAGCATGGGAGGGACCTCCATCCTGATCACACTGTCACACTGTTATTTAACCTCATTAACATTCTACAGCCAGCCAATCAGCCAGCCAATCAGCCAATCAGCCTGTCAGCCAGTAAGCCAATCAGCCAGCCAGCCGGACAATCATCCAGCCAGATGTGATCAGTCAGTCAAATGAGGAGGCTGGACAGACGGTCCAGCTCAGCGTCAGGGAGAAACGGCTCTCTGTAAACAAAGAGAAAACAAATGAGAGCATTTCCATTTTAATTCACGCATCCACACAAACTCCCCCCCCCCCCTCTCTATCTCTCCCTTCTCCCTCTCTCTCCCCCTTCTCTCTTTCTCTGAGTGTTTGTGTGTGCGTGTGCGTGTGTGTGTGTGTGTGTGTGTGTGAGAGAGAGAGAGAGAGACACCCAGCAGTGTGTGTGTGTGTGTTAGTGTGTGTGTGTGCTGTTTGCATCAGCAGCAGCAGAGTCCTGGTGTGGATGCAAAGTGTCCTGGACGGTTGACTGGATCCTGACTGCAGGTTTACATAACTGAAGCACTTGGGGGGGGTGGGGGGGGGGACGGGGGACGGGGGGGGGCCGTTAAATCTCCACCAGAGAGTGTGTGTGTGTGTGTGTGTGTCAGTCAGTCAGCACAACGTCTGGCGAAGACTAATTTTCCAAAAATGTCCTTTTGCCTCTGCTGTGTCTCAACTCCTACCAGCAGCTTCTAATACTGTCTGCTCACCAGGTCTGCTCACCAGGTCTGCTCACCAGGTCTGCTCACCAGGTCTGCTCACCAGGTCTGCTCACCAGGTCTGCTCACCAGGTCTGCTCACCAGGTCTGCTCACCAGGCTTCTCATCCAGGAGTCGTCGTCTTCGTTAAACTAAAGGCACCAGTTTGTGTGTCACACGAAGGTGATGAACAATTTGTTCAAGGATTTCCTTTTTGTCTTGATTTTAAAGCTTTGCATTCCTACCCAGCGTCCTGTCAGTCAGGTTCTCCCTCCCTCCCCCCCCTCCCCCCCTCCCTCCCTCCCTCCCTCCCTCCCTCCCTCCCTCCCTCCCTCCCTCCCTCCCTCCCTCCCTCCCTCCCTCCCTCCCTCCCTCCCTCCCTCCCTCCCTCCCTCCCTCCCTCCCTCCCTCCCTCCCTCCTTCTCTCCTCTATACCACACAGCATGTGGAATAAAACCCACAATTACCTCCATGCCTGGTTTCAGATTCAGAATTGAGAATCACGGATGTGCTGACATCTGTATGTATGTCAACAGCTCCATTTCAACCTGTCTGCACTCACACACACACTCACACACACACTCACATACACACACACACACCCACACACACACTCACACACACACTCACACCAGCATGTTTCCAAGCTACTTGTTGCACAATTGGCAAGAAGATAAAAAGTTAAACATAAGTTCCTTTATTATGTTCTAGTTCATTAACACTGATTTGTCTTGTCTGTCAGTCTTTTCTGATGGGAGGGAAGAAGGGAGGGACGGAGGGGGGAGAGAGGGAAGGGAGGGTTGAAGAGAGAGAGACGGAGGCAGGTAGGTTTACCTGTGGGCTTGTTAATGTACGATCTGTCCTCCTCAATCACTGACACATGTGGATTACCTGCTCTTCCAACAGAAAGACAACACAAGCTGCATCTTGTGTGCGTATTCAGCTGCTGCTCACTTGACTCATGGGAGGTGATTTCCCTTCCAGATCCCAGCTAGCAGAATTACAGTTGATCATAAACCAGCGGTGGAGTTCATATCTTTATCTAAAACCAAACAAACATTCTACCCAGAGACGAGAGAAAGAGAGAGAAAGAGGAAGGAAGAGAGGGAGGGAGGGAGGGAGGCAGAGAGAGAAGAAAAGAGAGGGAGAGAGAGAGAGGGAGGGAGGGAGGCAGAGAGAGAAGGAAAGAGAGGGAGGGAGGGAGGGAGAGAAGGAAAGAGAGGGAGAGAGAGAGGGAGGGAGGGAGGCAGAGAGAGAAGGAAAGAGAGAGAGGGAGGGAGGGAGAGAAGGAAAGAGAGGGAGAGAGAGGGAGGGAGGCAGAGAGAGAAGGAAAGAGAGGGAGAGAGGGAGGGAGGGAGGGAGGGAGAGAAGGAAAGAGAGGGAGGGAGGGAGGGAAGGAAAGAGAGGGAGGGAGGGAGGGAGGGAGGGAGGGAGGGAGGGAGGGAGGGAGGGAGGGAGGGAGGGAGGGAGGGAGAAGGACAGAGAGAGAGAGAAGGAGGGAGGGGAAGAGGGAGAAAGAGAGAGGGAAGTTGCTGACTACTTGTTTGGTTTGCATGTGGGAAGTGTATTCTGCATTGTCAGAGTTATTTATGGTCTCTTGTGCTGTATTTAGGTATTGACATGTTTCAATGTAAATCTTAATCAAAATGAATAAATGTTTTTACAAAATGTCATCATCTTGGTCAACTTTGATCTGACTGACTTGATCCCTCTGGCAATATCAATGTTTTTCATTTGATCCATGCCAGTACAAAGACAATCAGAAAAAGTATTGTAGTAAAAACAATTCATTCAACATGATACCTGTAATGTGGCTAACCTCAAATCTGTGTTTGTGTGCGCTCATGTGTGTACGTGCGTGTGCGCGCGTGCGTGCGTGTGTGTGTGTACGTGTGCATGTGTCAGAATGTATTTTGGTACATCACTCTGAAGTGTTTCCTTTCCTCAGTCCCTCTCATTGTTCGTACTGGTGCATCATTTGAATGGCTCTGAGGGATTTGCACAGCAGGTGGTTGTGAGTGGGGAGGGTTTGCATGACCCCCCCCCCCGCCCCCCGCCTGCCCCCCCAGCTTCATGTATCAAGAATGACCAGGGCTACTGTGACATCATACTGAAACTCCTACCTGAGTGCCTACCTCTGTCAAGGCCTACATACTGTCTGTGGGACTACACACACACACACACACTGTGGGAACACAAAGTGTGTTTAACTACTACACGTGTGTGTTAGTGTACCTGTGTGTTAGTCTACTTGTGTGTTAGTGTACTTGTGTTAGTCTACTTGTGTGTTAGTGTACTAGTGTTAGTCTACTTGTGTGTTAGTGTACCTGTGTGTTAGTCTACTTGTGTGTTAGTGTACTTGTGTTAGTGTACTTGTGTGTTAGTGTACTTGTGTTAGTCTACTTGTGTGTTAGTGCACTTGTGTTAGTGTACTTGTGTGTTAGTGTACTTGTGTTAGTGTATTTGTGTTAGTCTACTTGTGTGTTAGTGTACTTGTGTTAGTCTACTTGTGTGTTAGTGTACTTTTGTTAGTCTACTTGTGTTAGTCTACTTGTGTGTTAGTGTACTTGTGTGTTAGTGTACTTGTGTTTTAGTGTACTTTATTATTATATATTATTATTATTATGTTAGTATATTCGTGTGTTTGTCTACTTCTGGTTTAAGGTTGAAATCCTTACATATATAGGGTGTATTTGTCCCCACCCCCCCCCTCCCTTCTGACTTGACGAGCCACCTCATGTATCTTCCTCCTCCCCCTCCTCCCCCTCCTCCCCCTCCTCTCCCCCCCTCCTCCTCAGGCAGGGTTGACAGACAGGGTATTAACTGCTGCTGTCTGGTGTTGAGAGCAAAGCCTTGCTGATGAATGGAGCAGGTATGTAGGAATGCTAAGGACAAACATGTAGCCTCACACACATATACACACACACACAGACAAACACACACATACAAACACACACACACACACACAGAAAATCACATATTGAAAGGTTGCAAAAATCTTTGCACAAATAAGTTTCGAATTAAATAATTGTTTGACAAAATCTTTTTGAAAGTCCAGGAGGAGGTATAACATTCTTAAATACTTTTACCTCTAATTAAAAGGCTTCAACATTGAGCAAAAAAACTGAATAAGATGAAAGTATATCAAGTAGAAAAGCCACTGGCACCAAGTTGTTGTAAAGTGAGGAAGATCATTTTTAATTGAGTTTCTAATATTCCAGATCCTTCCAGATCACCTTCTCAGTGTTTTCAGGTTAGAGAACACAGGTTAAAGAACACCGGTTAGAGAACACAGGTTAGAGAACACAGGTTAAAGAACACCGGTTAAAGAACACCGGTTAGAGAACACAGGTTAGAGAACACAGGTTAGAGAACACAGGTTAGATAACACCGGTTAAAGAACACAGGTTAAAGAACACAGGGTTAGAGAACACAGGTTAAAGAACACAGGGTTAGAGAACACAGGTTAGAGAACACAGGTCAAAGAATACAGGATAAAGAACGAGGTCAGATAGGGGGGGGGGAAGGGAATATTGAGGAAGTCTGAGGAATGCTTTTTACTAGATTACCTGTCTGTCCCATGTTCCCCCTGTCTCTCCTCACACCTTACTGGCCTGGCATGTGTGTGTGTGAGAGAGGGAGGCTTTGTGTGTGAAAGAGTCTGAGTGTGTTTGTGTGGACTAGCTTTCATTAAAAGCTAGTTGGATAAATGCAGAACTGTCAGCAATGTAACGTTATCGTAGCAAACTAGCAGATTGTAATTTTCTAAGTGCATTTGCCTCATCTGCCACTTTACCATCGCAACACCAAAGAAGGGAAATGTGGAGCGGCATTTTCAGACTGTTCATGGAAAATACGACACCGACTGAAATATATGTTTAGCATTTTTGTTTGTGACTTGGCATGCTGAAAACATGTGAGCACACCTGTTCAGGAACATGCAGGGCAGGAGGTTCCTCAGGACCAGGGTTCATCCAGGGCAGGAGGTTCCTCAGGACCAGGGTTCATCCAGGGCAGGAGGTTCCACAGGACCAGGGTTCATCCAGGGCAGGAGGTTCCTCAGGACCAGGGTTCATGCAGGGCAGGAGGTTCCACAGGACCAGGGTTCATCCAGGGCAGGAGGTTCCTCAGGACCAGGGTTCATGCAGGGCAGGAGGTTCCTCAGGACCAGGGTTCATGCCGGGCAGGAGGTTCCTCAGGACCAGGGTTCATGCAGGGCAGGAGGTTCCACAGGACCAGGGTTCATCCAGGGCAGGAGGTTCCTCAGGACCAGGGTTCATCCAAGGCAGGAGGTTCCTCAGGACCAGGGTTCATCGAGCTCCAGTACACAACAGCTGTGTAAATAGACACAGTGTGTCGACATAGTTGATCCACAGATCCTCACACACAGAAGCGTGTGTGTACGTGTACATGTAGATGTGTGTGTACATGTGGGGTGGTGTCTGTCTGTGTGTGTGTGTTGGTATGTACATGCGGGGTGGTGTCTGTGTGTGTGTGTGTCTGTGTGTACATGCGGGGTGGTGTCTGTGTGTGTGTCTGTGTGTACATGCGGGGTGGTGTCTGTGTGTGTTGGTATGTACATGTGGGGTGGTGTCTGTGTGTGTGTGTCGGTGTGTACATGTACATGTAGGGTGGTGTCTGTGTGTGTATGTGTGTGTGTGTGTCGGTGTGTACATGCGGGGTGGTGTCTGTGTGTGTGTGTGTGTCGCTTCATTAGTCCTGAAAGACTCTTACACACAGGGCTCCTATTAGGGTGCATTAGTTAAGTGGGTGTGTGTCTTTTAATGTGTTTTGTGTGTGTGGCAGGACAGTGTGTTCTGCTTGACAGCCGTGTAAAGGTGTGTTGGTGTGTGCTGTGTACACATACATACACACACAGTGTGGAACAGGACAAGAAGAATACATCTGTGCTCCACGTACTGCCTGCAACATGACCACTGGCCTCTACAACTCCTCTAAGGTCCTTTCTGCTTTCACACCTGCCCACAAGTCCCAATTTTTTTGGTTTGTTCTAACCTCAAGTAAAAACATATTAGTTTATTCTAACCCCAAGTCAAAAAATATTTGTTTGTTCTGACCCAAAGTAAAAAAAAATATTTGTTTGTTCTAACCTCAAGTTAAAAAATATTTGTTTGTTCTAACCCCAAGTCAAAAAATATTTGTTTGTTCTAACCTCAAGTAAAAAAATATTTGTATGTTCTAACCTCAAGTAAAAAAAATATTTGTTTGTTCTAACCCCAAGTAAAAAAAATGTGTTTGTTCTAACCCCAAGTCAAAAAATATTTGTTTGTTCTAACCCCAAGTAAAAAAATATTTGTTTGTTCTAACCCCAAGTAAAAAAATATTTGTTTGTTCTAACCCCAAGTCAAAAAATATTTGTTTGTTCTGACCCCAAGTCCAATTTTTTTGTTTTTATTCTGACCCCTAGTCCCAAAAATGTTTGTTTACTCTGATCCCAAGTCAATTTCTTTTTTGTTTACATTGACCGCAAATCCCAAATTTTGGGGTTTACTCTGACCCAAGTTCCCAAAATTTTTGTTCACTTTGACCCCAAGTCAAAAAATTATTTGTTTACTTTGACCCCAAGTGTCCCAAATTTTGTTTGTTTACTCAGACACCAAGTCCAAAAATGTTTTCTCACTCGGACCTCAACTCTGAATTTAATCTGCAGTCCAATTGCTTCAACCACTCAGCTACATGAAATACGTATTGTTGGGTAATGCATGCCCTCTAGAGGCAGAGGAAGGAACAGCACATGACAGTAACATAACCGTGTCTTTATTTCAATAAGTTACATTTAGAGAATTTCTTAAGTATTTTTTTTCTTACATCAAGCATTTTTTCTCCAAGTTATCCAGTGCAGGAATGAAACTGAATCAAAATGAAATTATGAAAATAAATTAAACAGGTGAAGAAGAATTCAAAGACATCAATTGTGTGCAGCACAAAGAATCTCCCTTAATAGTAAGTCCTATATAAGTATGGTTTATATTGTATATATATATGTATATATATACGCATCTATATGTAAATACTTTGATCACAGTTACAAAAATAAGGTACGGTACTGTAGATGTGCGACTATACACACAGGGTGATGATAGAATACTGAAAGGCTGGACTGTCCTCACTGAGGGCAAAGATACACACAAGAATTCATCATAAATAAATAAAAAAGAGAGTAAATGAAGGAAATATATAGCTTTTAAAAAACAACATCCAGCCAGTACCAGCAATACCTCTGCTTCCTCGACAAATGAACAAGACTTTCATACAAAAACTTGTGCTTCCTTAAAAAAAAAGAAAAAAAAAGGGTGTTTATCATTGGTTTTGCGTTTAGAATCTTCATACTGCGTTGGTCTGTTGTCATAGAGATACCCACCCGCTGAAAAAAAAACTTATGTTTGCCCAAAACAATTTAGTGTTTATCTGGTCACATAAGCACCTGTCACTGACGATCCTCTTTACAAAGCAACACACAAACACCTGACCAAGCCACACATACACCCCCCACCCTCGCAAGCACAGCCACACACACAAATGGGTTAAATACTATGCTTATTGCCCCTTATAACACACAGTCACTGTAATTTAGCAGAGGACATTTTTACAGGAAAGCCACTGAATAAGAAATGATTGAAATGGCAGGAAGAGGCCTAGAGAGGAGTGAGGCCAGGTTGTTGGTGTGTAGTGGTAGAATATGACGACAGCAGTGAGCTGTCCATGTCACCTACAGGGGGCGCTACAGTGGGTGATGTTGTGGAGAGACGGACATCTTTAGGCTACAGCTGATGTATGATGTTTTATTATTTAATACTGACTGGAATGAGAAGATTTTATGAAAGGTTGACCCAAAACTAGAAGGTCTATTTTAAGCAAGAACTGAAAGACAATTGGACTTTTGTCTAGGAACAAACATTCTTCACTGTTTTTAATGAGAAATTTCAAATCTGGTTGAATAGAAATGTTTCCATTACACTCACTGTGGAAATCTCCATTTTATCCCCTTTTTAGGCATAAGTTGAAGTTTTATTATTATTAAACCACAAGTTCCGGTTCTCCAGTGTCATCAGTTTTCATTGCTTATAAATAGCTACACTATAGAAGACTACCTGACTTCTAAACAACATTCTCCTAAACGAGAGGAAAACCTCATTCTGCTGAAGAAAATACGGATAGCTCCGATAAGCGGTAATTTCCTATAAGTAATTATTAATATTATTATACCACAATACATTGACCATTTTTCACAAATATTTCCACGTTATTAATATAGTACACACTGATATTTTAACCATATCAACAGTTTTTATACTGAGAAGAAAGCAGCTGCTCAGATTTGACGTCACAACAGTTGAACTCCACAATCTGTAAATTATTTATTTTGAGTTTTGCATGTTGCCATAGGTATTATTTAACCACTGATTATCATTGGCTCAAATATACAGTAAAGAGATTTGACAGAGATATGATTTTCAGTATGGCAATATTTTTTATGCTGTATTTATGTATACATATATATACATATTTAAACCCACACACACATCCTGTATATTAAGAATATCTGTCTTGGATTTGCTCTCAGCTAGGTCAGAGGGCTGCTCTAGCAGAGGGCTGCTCTAGCAGTGGGCTGCTCTAGCAGTGGGCTGCTCTAGGAGTGGGCTGCTCTAGCAGTGGGCTGCTCTAGCAGAGGGCTGCTCTAGCAGTGGGCTGCTCTAGCAGAGGGCTGCTCTAGCAGTGGGCTGCTCTAGCAGAGGGCTGCTCTAGGGCTGTTCGGCAGGTCAACATTGGTGGCTTAAATCACGTCAGACAGAATCCACATGTCCTTCCTCTACTCTAATCAGGTCAGTTTAGGAATTTGCTTATTTAGGATAGGAGATCGTTTAGGGGATTGTTTGTTTTACGTGGATGAGGATGGAGTGGTTCTGGTTAGGTCTGCCGGTCTGAGGTGAGGGGCGCTTGGAAGGTGAGGTGGAGACGTTTAGGAGATGTAGAGGAAGAACTTCCCCAAGGAACAAACCTAGCATGCAAACAGAAAACCTTCCACTTTTTTCCCTTCCTAATATATACTTTCTTTGCCCTGGGAGACACGGTAATAAAACCTAAACATAGATTCAGTTTGATCGTTCCTACAAGTAAAATCTGAAGAAGAAGCTTTAACACAGAACAGTTGGAAGGGAAAAACATGCTTACAGCAACAAGCAAACAGGGGGAGGTGAAGTACAGTGATCCTGATGACATAGTGACAGAAGATGCTATCTAGAAGTCTTCACAAACACAGAGAAGAAGAAGAAGAAGAAGAGATGGCCATTTTGTAAAATACATATCAGCCAATGAAAACCTGGACTGAGTGAGGGAGGACAGAGAGAGACTGCAGGAGCTGAAAGAGACACTCCTGACAGAAACTATAGATCAGCCATCCTAAAAGATCCCCCACCCAGCTTAGTGTTTGAACCGATAGCGTGTGATGCCCACAGTGGCATTCAAAACCCCAATGTCTTTAGCTCCTCCCCTTATCAATCTAACAGAGCGCATGGCTGGACGGTCACCTTTGACCCTCATCACTGGCTAGCTTCCACCTGCACATGATGTTGTCTTCTCCTCGTAGTGAAGTGGGGGGGGGGGGGGTCATTAACCAGGAATGTTCAGGAGTGGAGGGGATAGGATGCAGGGGGGGGGGTGGTTTGAGGTCAAGGGGGAGAGGAGGGGGTACCGGGGAACAGATTCTCTACTGCCGCCGCTAAAGCCAACCAGAGGACTTGTGGCGCCGGCTGAGGAGCGCCCTCTAGTGGGGGAGAGCCACCAGGATGTCCACGTAGTTCACCGGGAAGAAGCCGGAGTTCCCGTGCAGCATGCCCTCGTACCAGTTATCATCGATCTTGTTGGTCAGGGTGATGATGTCTCCCTCCTTGAAGCCCAGCTCTCCCTCGTTCTCTGGGTCAAAGTCGTACAGGGCACGACAGCAGGGCTGGTCCAGGGGGGCTGGGGTGGGGGGGGGGGGAGGGGGGGAGAGAGGGGGGAGGTAGTCAATAGTTGTCTCAGAAATGAATGCTGGAGAACTGAAAGACAGACAGTGAGTGAAGGACAGTCTGGGGAGAGAGAAGCTCACCTGGTGACCTGGCTGAAAGAGGGAGGGAGGAGAGAGGGAGGGAGGGAGGAGTGAGGGAGGAGGGAGGGAGGGTGGAGGGAGGAGAGAGGGAGGAGGGAGGGAGGAGAGAGGGAGAAGGAGGATAGAGAAGGAGGGAGGAGAGAGGGAAGGAGAGAGATAAGGAGGGAGAAGATAGGGAGAGAGAAGGGGAAGAGAGCACAGAGAAGAGATTGCATCAGAAAGGTGAAATAATCAACTGTCAGATTTACTGAGGGGATAAAAAGGGAAAGAAGCATCAGAGAGTGAAAGAGACCGAGAAAACGAACGAGGACAGAAAACTGCAGGCGGAGACGAAACCAAGGAGACGAGAAGAGTCAGAAGGAGACAGGAGGAGACGGGGGGAGACAGAAGGAGACAGGAGGAGACGGGGGGAGACAGGAGGAGAGAGAAGGAGACAGGAGGAGAGAGGAGGAGACAGGGGGAGAGAGGAGGAGACAAGAGGCGAGAGGAGGAGACAAGAGGCGAGAGGAGGAGACAGGGGAGAGAGGAGGAGACAGGGGGAGAGAGGAGGAGACAGGGGGAGAGAGGAAGAGACAAGAGGCGAGAGGAGGAGACAAGAGGCGAGAGGAGGAGACAAGAGGCGAGAGGAGGAGACAGGGGAGAGAGGAGGAGACAGGGGGAGAGAGGAGGAGACAGGGGGAGAGAGGAAGAGACAAGAGGCGAGAGGAGGAGACAAGAGGCGAGAGGAGGAGACAAGAGGCGAGAGGAGGAGACAAGAGGCGAGAGGAGGAGACAGGGGGAGAGAGGAGGAGACAAGAGGCGAGAGGAGGAGACAAGAGGCGAGAGGAGGAGACAAGAGGCGAGAGGAGGAGACAGGGGGAGAGAGGAGGAGACAAGAGGCGAGAGGAGGAGACAGGGGGAGAGAGGAGGAGACAAGAGGAGGCCTTCAAAAAACAGACAAAGCGGAGGACGGCGGGTTAAAGGAAGTGTTCAGAGAGGAGGTGTTTCCTCTTTATCACTTCACTCTGAGCTCACCTGGTGACCTTGCTGCAAAGGGGAGAAGAGGAGGAAGAGGAGGAGGAGGAGGAGGAGGAGGAGGAGGAGGAGGAGGAGGAGGAGGAGGAAGAGGGCGGAAGAGGAGAAGAGGAGGAAGAGGGAGGAAGAGGAGAAGAAGGGAGAGAAGAAGAGGAAGAGAACAATATAGGTCATTATTAGAACAATTTTAAAGAGTGATAACGGAGGGATGAATAAACCGCTCGATGGACGATGCAGGGATGACAGGACGATGCAGGGATGACTTTTCTGGCAAATAAAAAGAGCAAGATAAGTGGGAGGATGGAGACAAATGAAGAGAGGGATGGAAAGAGACGAGAGAAAAGACTGAGAGACGGAGAGACAGATGTGGAGAGACAGAGGTGGGAGGAGGAGAATGATGGAGAGAAAGAGAGCGGTGGAGAGAGAGGGGTGGCTTATCTCAGCTCCCTCGGGCCTCACCTGGGGATCGTGCTGTAAAGGTGAGAAAGCGATCGCGTAGGAAAGACAGAACGAAAACAAAAGCATTGTTGTGTTAAAGCATTAGAGAGCCAGACCAGCGAGGATGGAGGGATGAAGGAGGGGCGGAGGAGGGATGGACAGATTAGAACAATTAGAAACAGAGGAAGTAAAGATTCTAGTCCTCACCTGGAGACCTGGCTGCTGAGATGGAGGGAGAGGGAGAGAGAGAGAGAGGAGCTGGGTTTGTATTTGTTTACGCTTGACAGAGGGATGGATGAGTGGAACAGGAAGAAAGAGACAGGTAGTCTGATGGAGAGACAGACAGACAGACATGCAGAGAGAGAAAGACAGACAGACAGGCAGACAGACAGAGAGACAGGCAGGCAGACAGAAAGAGAGAGACAGAGAGACATGCAGAGAGAGGGAGACGGACAGACAGACAGACAAAGAGACAGAGAGAGAGACGGAGAGACAGACAGAGAGACAGGCAGGCAGACAGAGAGAGAGACATGCAGAGAGAGAGAGACGGACAGACAGACAGAGAGACAGAGAGAGAGACGGAGAGACAGAGACATGCAGACAGAAAGACCTCCAGCTGGCAGAGAGAAGCAGGCAGAGTTTCAGACATCAATAGAGCTGGGAAGAGGGAGGAGGAGGAGAGGAGGAGGAGCTGGGATGGAGAGATGAGGGAGGAGGAGGAGCTGGGATGGAGAGACGAGGGAGGAGAGGAGGAGAGGAAGAGAGGAGCTGGGATGGAGAGATGAGGGAGGAGAGGATCTGAGGCCCACAGCCTCCTACCTGGGGATTTAGCAGACCCAGTGTGAATACCTCCATTGTGGTTCTCGCTGATGGAGAAGTCCAGAGAAGTTCTCGGCTTAGGAACAAACTCCTTCCTGGGCTTGTTAGAGGAATCTCTTATCCTGCAGGACAAGAACACACGAGCAGGACTGTGAGACACCTGGAGATGTGTGTGTGTAGCTGTGTAGGGTGTGTGTGTGTTGCTGTGTAGAAGTATGTGTGTGTGTAGCTGTGTAGGGTGTGTGTGTGTTGCTGTGTAGGGTATGTGTGTGTGTAGCTGTGTAGGGTGTGTGTGTGTAGCTGTGTAGGGTGTGTGTGTGTTGCTGTGTAGAAGTATGTGTGTGTGTAGCTGTGTAGGGTATGTGTGTGTTGCTGTGTAGGGTATGTGTGTGTGTAGCTGTGTAGGGTGTGTGTGTGTAGCTGTGTAGGGTGTGTGTGTGTTGCTGTGTAGAAGTATGTGTGTGTGTAGCTGTGTAGGGTATGTGTGTGTAGCTGTGTATGGTATGTGTGTAGCTGTGTAGGGTATGTGTGTGTAGCTGTGTATGGTATGTGTGTAGCTGTGTAGAGTATGTGTGTGTAGCTGTGTAGAGTATGTGTGTGTGTAGCTGTGTAGGGTATGTGTGTGTAGCTGTGTATGGTATGTGTGTAGCTGTGTAGAGTATGTGTGTGTAGCTGTGTATGGTATGTGTGTAGCTGTGTAGGGTATGTGTGTGTGTAGCTGTGTAGAGTATGTGTGTGTAGCTGTGTATGGTATGTGTGTAGCTGTGTAGGGTATGTGTGTGTGTAGCTGTGTAGAGTATGTGTGTGTAGCTGTGTAGGGTGTGTGTGTGTAGCTGTGTATGGTATGTGTGTAGCTGTGTAGGGTATGTGTGTGTAGCTGTGTAGGGTATGTGTGTAGCTGTGTAGGGTATGTGTGTGTAGCTGTGTATGGTATGTGTGTGTAGCTGTGTATGGTATGTGTGTAGCTGTGTAGAGTATGTGTGTGTAGCTGTGTAGAGTATGTGTGTGTGTAGCTGTGTAGGGTATGTGTGTGTAGCTGTGTATGGTATGTGTGTAGCTGTGTAGAGTATGTGTGTGTAGCTGTGTATGGTATGTGTGTAGCTGTGTAGGGTATGTGTGTGTAGCTGTGTATGGTATGTGTGTAGCTGTGTAGGGTATGTGTGTGTGTAGCTGTGTAGAGTATGTGTGTGTAGCTGTGTAGGGTGTGTGTGTGTAGCTGTGTAGGGTATGTGTGTGTAGCTGTGTAGGGTATGTGTGTGTAGCTGTGTAGGGTATGTGTGTGTAGCTGTGTAGGGTATGTGTGTGTAGCTGTGTAGGGTGTGTGTGTGTTGCTGTGTAGAAGTATGTGTGTGTGTAGCTGTGTAGGGTATGTGTGTGTAGCTGTGTATGGTATGTGTGTAGCTGTGTAGGGTATGTGTGTGTAGCTGTGTATGGTATGTGTGTAGCTGTGTAGAGTATGTGTGTGTTGCTGTGTATGGTATGTGTGTAGCTGTGTAGGGTATGTGTGTGTGTAGCTGTGTAGAGTATGTGTGTGTAGCTGTGTAGAGTATGTGTGTGTGTAGCTGTGTAGGGTATGTGTGTGTAGCTGTGTATGGTATGTGTGTAGCTGTGTAGAGTATGTGTGTGTAGCTGTGTATGGTATGTGTGTAGCTGTGTAGGGTATGTGTGTGTGTAGCTGTGTAGAGTATGTGTGTGTAGCTGTGTATGGTATGTGTGTAGCTGTGTAGGGTATGTGTGTGTGTAGCTGTGTAGAGTATGTGTGTGTAGCTGTGTAGGGTGTGTGTGTGTAGCTGTGTAGAGTATGTGTGTGTAGCTGTGTAGGGTGTGTGTGTGTAGCTGTGTAGGGTATGTGTGTGTAGCTGTGTAGGGTATGTGTGTGTAGCTGTGTAGGGTATGTGTGTGTGTAGCTGTGTAGGGTGTGTGTGTGTAGCTGTGTAGGGTGTGTGTGTGTTGCTGTGTAGGGTATGTGTGTGTGTAGCTGTGTAGGGTGTGTGTGTGTAGCTGTGTAGGGTGTGTGTGTGTAGCTGTGTAGGGTATGTGTGTGTAGCTGTGTAGGGTATGTGTGTGTAGCTGTGTAGGGTATGTGTGTGTAGCTGTGTAGGGTGTGTGTGTGTAGCTGTGTAGGGTATGTGTGTGTGTAGCTGTGTAGGGTATGTGTGTGTTGCTGTGTAGGGTATGTGTGTGTAGCTGTGTAGGGTATGTGTGTGTAGCTGTGTAGGGTATGTGTGTGTTGCTGTGTAGGGTATGTGTGTGTAGCTGTGTAGGGTGTGTGTGTGTAGCTGTGTAGGGTATGTGTGTGTTGCTGTGTAGGGTATGTGTGTGTAGCTGTGTAGGGTATGTGTGTGTTGCTGTGTAGGGTGTGTGTGTGTAGCTGTGTAGGGTATGTGTGTGTGTAGCGGTGTAGGGTGTGTGTGTGTTTAGCTATGCGTGTGTGTCGCTGTGCTCCTGACCGTTCCTCCATCTTGCTGGACAGCTGTGTGAGGATCTCAGCGGCGCGGCTGTGGTACTCCACCTGGGCCTGGACCAGGGAGGCTAGCTGGCTAACCTGTTCAATCTGCTGGGACATACAGAGAGGGCAGGGGAGACTGTTACACACAGCCGTCATGGGGGGGAGGAGAGAGGAAGAATGGGAGGAGAGAGGGAGGAGAGAGGAAGAGAGGGAGGAGAGAGGGAGGGGGAGGAGAGAGGAAGAGAGGGAGGAGAGAGGAAGAGGAAGAGAGGGAGGAGAGAGGGGGAAGAGAGGAAGAGAGGGAGGAGAGAGGAAGAGAGGGAGGAGAGAGGGGGGAGAGAGGAAGAGAGGGAGGAGAGAGGGAGAGAGGAAGAGAGGGAGGAGAGAGGGGGGAGAGAGGGAGGGAGGGGGGAGGAGACAGATCCATAGTCCTTACATCGCTCTCCAGCAGGTTGAACATGCTCTGCTCTGCGATCTCCTTGGAGTCATCAAACTTCTCCAGGGCCTGTTTGATCTCATCGTCCGTCACCTTCCCCTGACGCTTCTTCTTGTAATCAAAGTCCAGACGTCGACCTTCCATCTTCTTCAGGTGGTGCTGCAAACAGGAAGGGGCGGAGACAACAAGGGTCAAAGGTTAAACACTGTCAACGGCACCAGGAAGTGATCCAGACCCAGTTTAATCCGGTCCTAACTGGTCTCACCTGGATCTCCTTCAGGTCCTTGTCATGGAGGTTCTGGAGCGGGTCGATGAAGTTCTGCTTCACCTCCATGTCCAGAGCATCTTTCACCTCCCCCAGCTCCCTCATGGCCTCCCCAGCATCGATCAGAGCCAGACCTGACACACCACACACACAAACACATGCACAACGCACACACCACATATACAAACACACTGTTTTATACAGCTCCAGTTGTCTCCAGCTGTGCTCAGACTCCTCCCCCATGTTTCCTCACCAAAGTTAGACTCCTCCCCCAGCTCTCGTCCAAACTTCTGCATGGATTCTCCCAGGATGGTCTCAGCCTGAGTGTAGCCGGGCCCCTTCTCCTGGCCCCGGATCTTAGACATGGAGTTAATCATGCTCATCTTGGCCCTGGAGGCTGGGGAGACCAGGCACACACACATACCACACACACACACACACACACACACACACACAGTCCGCCATCAGTGTTCAAGCACCCAAATACTGTGAGGTGAGGTGTGTTAGTGTGTGTTAGTGTGTGTGAGTGTGTGAGTGTGTGGCTCACCTGGGTTAGGCTGTAGATACTCTGTAGTCTTGGTCATGATGTCCAACACTGCCCTGCTAGTGGTGTCCACTTTCTACAAAGAGAGGAGAGAGAGGAGGGAGAGAGAGAGATGAGGAGAGGGAGGAGGAGAAAGGGAGATGAGGAGAGGGAGGAGGAGAAAGGGAGATGAGGAGAGGGAGGAGGAGAAAGGGAGATGAGGAGAGGGAGGAGGAGAAAGGGAGATGAGGAGAGGGAGGAGGAGAAAGGGAGATGAGGAGAGGGAGGAGGAGAAAGGGAGATGAGGAGAGGGAGAGAGCAAAGAGAGAGTGATTAGGAGAAGAGAGAGATGAGGAGGAAAGAGAGAGAGAGGAGGCCTGTGCAGGATTTCATCTTCCCTCTCCCTCTCTCTCTCTCTCTCTCTCTCTCTCTCTCTCTCTCTCACACACACACACACAGACACAGACACACACACAGAGACAGACAGACACACACGGAGACACTTGCCTTTTCCATCTCAGTGAAGTCTTCATCGAGCTTCGTTCCTTCAGCACCACCCACCTTCTCACTGACCCTCTGCAAGGAGAACACACACAACCCAACATGATACACAACCCAACATGATACACACCCCAAAACACGTTACACAACCCAACACGTTACACAACCCGTTTAATACCACTACACCTCCCGGCAGTCTCATTAGAGGCACAAAGGTTGGCACCACCTCTATAATGAAGACCATTATGACGTCAGAATGGAAGATGTATTGGTTTGACCTTGTGTAAAGGTCAAAGGACACCAGCTAATAACACAGCCTTTGTCCCAGCTAACAGGAAGCCGTGCTTATAGCAGGTCAGAATAACATGGCGTCCTTACTGAATACCAGCTCACAATCAGGCTGGGAAGATACAGAGAGACAAGTCTCACACACGTGCACACACACACTCACAAACACACGCGCACACACTCACAGTGTGTGTGGAACAGACAACCACCCTGTAACTCAATTCAGATAACAGCCAGTGTTTTATCAGAGAGAGAGAGAGGGAGGGAGGGAGGGAGGGAGACCTCTAAATTGGTTTAGATTGGAGCTCGCTCACACACACGCTCACAAACACACACACACACACACACACACAGGGTGACATTGGACTTGCTGTCAGTCAGATATGGGCCCTGGGCTCTGCAGTTCATGTCCTATTTTCCCCTCTCTCTCTCTCTCTCTCTCTCTCTCTCTCTCTCTCTCTCTCTCTCTCTCTCTGTGTGTGTGTGTGACCCTGTGTGAGTGTGTGTGTGTGACTCTGTGTGTGTGACCATATGTGTGTGTGACCCTGTGTGTGTGTGTGACCCTGTGTGTGTGTGACCGTGTGTGTGTGTGTGTGTGTGAGCCTACTACAGAGGACAGGACATTTGAACAGACGTTGCCCAGAGGAGCAGCAAGTTGAGCTTGAGTCTTGATACAATATTTCCTGTCCATTCCTGCAGCTCGTCCTGGACACACTAACTGGAGCAGCTTCAAAGCCACATGAATGAGCTTCACTTGTGATCCTGGCTGGAATAACACTGAGAGTGACGTCATTGTTCAAAACCAACTGGGAGAAGAAATGAGGGAGCTGGATCAAGAGCTAGACTTCAAGAGAGAAAGAGACACAGAGAGAGCGAGATGGAGAGACACACACATAGACACACACACACACACACACACTCTTACACTCACTCACACACTCACACACACACACACACACACACACACACACACACACACACACACACACACACACACACACACACACAGACAGACCATCAGCTACTCCTAAACATCCCGTTTCTTCAACCCTTCCAAGAGCCGGTTGCTATGGAGACAGGCACCTGCCCAGTTGGGATGGAATATGTGGGTCTGCTACTCTCTCTCTCTCTCTCTCTCTCTCTCTCTCTCTGTCTCTCTCTCTCTGTCTCTCTCTCTCTCTCTGTCTCTCTCCCCTCTCTCTCTCTCTCTCTCTCTCTCACTTCATCCCTTCATCCCTTCATTTGCTCAATCCTTCACCCCCCCCCCCCCGCCCACACACACACCCCCCTCCTGCTGTGATGTTGAGTGAACAGATAAGAACCCTGAGTTTTGGCAGACACTGATCTCTACGATAACCCACAATCACACACACAAACACACACTTACACGCGTGCGCACACACACAGTAATTGCCATGAAAATCATCCCTCATTACAGGGACAGACAGACAGTGATAATCAAATGTTTCTCTCAATAGAAACATCAAGACCAGTAGTGTGAAGCATCAATTAAGCTCTGGAGACACACACACACACACACACACACACACACACACTGACAGCTGGGTAATAGAGATAGCTGCAATGGTGTGTGTCAGTGTGTGAGTGTGTGAGTGTGTGTATGTGTGTGAGTGTGTATTTGTGTGTATGCATGCATGGTTACCAAGGCCAACGCTCATTTAGCTTTTATGAAAATGTTTTGAAGCGTAACTGGAGCTAATTCTGACTGGCAACTAGCTGGACCAAGTATCCGAGTTAGCTTAAACACAGCTAGCTGCTAGGCTAGTTAGGTGATGGGTTCATTATCTTAAACTCAGTTAGTATAGATGTTTTATAAACCCACTTGAACCCAGTTAGCGGGGTAAACGACATATAAGCTGAGTTAAAGAAGAATATCTCCCTCGCCCTCCCTCTATCTCCCCCTTCCCTCCCCCCCTCCCCCCTCTCCAGAGAGCAAGGTGACATTTTGAACATAAGGAGCATTAGGTCTCACTCACACACACACAAACCAACACACACACACACCAACACACACACACTCACACACACACACTTCACCATCATCACCAGTCTACATCCTGTCACAGTTGTAGACTGTCCTGTCAAATGTTTTGCGTTGAAGTTGTGTATATGTGTGTGTTTTTGACAGAAGAGTGTGTGTTTAAGAATCAGTATAGTCATATTTTAGTTGTGTGTGTGGGGTTTTGAGTGTGTATGTGTGTCTAAACAGTAGCTATAGATCCATAAACCAGCTGTTTTATCTTCTGCTGAGTCAGCAGTTTGACACCAGCTGTAGATGAGGCCATATTTTTACACAGTTGTAGGTCTGCTTGAAATTACTTCCCCCTTCCCTCCCATCCCTCCCTCTCTTTCCCCCATCCCTCCCTCTCACCCCCATCTTTCCCACCATACTTCTCTCTCTCCCCCATCCCTCCCTCCCTCCCTCTCTCTCCTGGTGTATTCCAGGACAAGCACTTCCAGGATCTGGTTTTAAATCCTTCCTACAGAGACAGATTATAGACAGGAGAGATTAGAAGGTTATAAACAGGAGACAGCCTTCTCTGCTCTCCACCTCCTCTCCCCTCCTCACCTCTCCTCACCCTCCTCTCCTCTTCCTTCTCTCCTCTTCTCTCCCCTCCTCTCCTAATAATTAAAGATTTGAAGGTTTCGTCTTTTACTGGGATTTGACATCTGTCTTCATTCTCACAAAACTCTCCAGGAATCCAGGACCAACAGTCCCAGCTGCTAGCTGTGTGAGTGTGTGTGTGTGTGAGTGTGTGTGTGTGTGTGTGTGTGTGAGTGTGTGTGGGTGCATGAGTGTGTGTGTGAGAGAAAGTGTCCCTCACCCCCGCACCCTCGTCAGCCTCTTCCAGGTTCTAATCCCTCCTCACCCTAAAACAGAATGCCCTTTGACCTTCTAACACCACAGTCCTCACCAGGGTCACCCTAAACCAGAAGGCTCTCTGACCTCCGACCCTATCCTGTCACTGAACCTGCCACTCCTGTCGCTACAGCAACAAAAGAACATTAACGAATGATCGAGCAGGGGGCGGGGCCAAACAGACCAACACAACCTTTTTTGCAGTGTGTGTGTGTGTGTGTATGCGTACCTGTACATGTAGGTGAACGTTTGTGTGTGTGCATGCATGCATGCGTGTGTGTGTGTGTGTGTGTGTGTGTGAGAGCGGTGCCTGAGGCTGTTCTAATCGGATATGTAAGCTGGCTGCACGGCTGTTATGTAACAACAGGGAGGAGTCTGTAACCGTGGTGATGTGTGTACATTCCAATATGTCCATGTGCCGCTGCAGTGAGGGAGGGGGAGGGAGGGGGAGGGAGGGAGGGGGAGGGGAGCCAGCTGGCTGTGTGTGAGTGTGTGTTAGTGTGTTACTGTGTGTTAGTGTGTGTTAGTGTGTTACTGTGTGTTAGTGTGTGTTAGTGTGTTACTGTGTGTTAGTGTGTGTGAGTGTGTGTTAGTGTGTTACTGTGTGTTAGTGTGTGTTAGTGTGTTACTGTGTGTTACTGTGTGTTAGTGTGTGTATCTGTCCAGGAGAAATGTGACACAGCATACTATCGTGTATTATTGTCATCGTGATTGACTGACTGAACATGCAAGACATGTGTAAAGATCCATGCTACATACGGTGTGTGTGTGATGCAGGGGGAAAATACATTCTATTCTCATCTCCCCCCTAATAAGATGGGAGACAGAGAGAGGGGGAGAGAGAGAGGGAGAGAGAGAGAGGGAGAGAGAGAGGGAGAGAGAGAGGGAGAGAGAGAGAGAGAGAGAGAGAGAGAGAGAGAGAGAGAAAGGGAGAGGGAAGATGAAATCCTGCACGAAGAGATTCGTGCGTAGAAATCCCATGATGCATCTGGGGGATCACTCCAGAATGACAACAGCATCTGTGCTTCTGCAGCAGAACAGAAAACAAGCTCACTCCTCTCATGGTATTCCTGCATCTATAGTCCAAGCAGCATTTCTGAGGCTGCTACTCTAATCTTCCTCTCACTCAACAACAGAAAACACATTAAAAAATTATAGAAAGGATGAAAACAAATCTAACATAAATACATCATATCTTTTTTATTTTATTTGAATGTCTTGGCCAAAACACAGATGCACTACCTCATCTCAAGATATACACAGAGTATATCTCAGATATAACAGAGTTCCTCCATTTCCTTCTCCAATAGCATCTTATCTGGATCCTGCCTACAGGAAACTGCACTGGTTAGGAGGTGACCATGCTAAGCTATCTGAGAGAAAGAGAGAAAGAGGGGGGAGGAGAGAGAGGGAGGGGGAGGAAGAGAGGGTACTAGATGAGCGAGAGTTATTTAGAAAGGAAGAGAGGGAGGAAGAGGTGGAGGGAGGAAGGGTAGAGTGGGGGTAGGAATACTAATAGAGATGTTAGCAGGTCTCACTACGGTAGCTAGTGCCCCCTCCCCCTCACACCTCCCGCTCTTCCTCCCTCCCCTGCTTCATCATTCCATCATTTATTGTCACATTTCCGACTCTCCCCTCTTCCTTGTCATCTCACTACCCGTCCTCTCTCTCCCCCTTCCTCTCTCATCCTTTCTTCCTCTCTCCCTCCCTCCCTCTCTCCTTCTCCTCTCTTCCTCTCTCTCTCTCTCTCTCTCTCTCTCCTTCTCCTCTCTTCCTCTCTCTCTCTCTCTCTCTCTCTCCTTCTCCTCTCTTCCTCTCTCCCTCCCTCTCTCCTTCTCCTCTCTTCCTCTCTCCCTCCCTCTCTCCTTCTCCTCTCTTCCTCTCTCTCTCTCTCTCTCTCTCTCTCTCTCTCTGACACATCACACACTCCCTCCATCTCTCTTTATCTCTCTCATCCTCCAGCTCCACAAATTCTCAGGCTTCATGGGGAATGAGGTGGGGCACTGCTCAGTCCTGTTGGCCAGGGGTGTGTGTGTGTGTATGTGTGAGTGTGTGTGTGTGTGTGTGTGTGTAGGTAGAACCAAGGCTCTCATCAGCAAAACACATGAGAAGAGAGAGAAGAACATCACGACTCAGAAGTGAAGACACACTCCATCACCACGGTGACCGGTGACTCATCTCACACACACACAGCAAGACAAGCAACAAGACACACACACACACACAGTAGAAACACACACACAGAAGACACCTGCACACAGTAGACACACACACACACACAGCAAACACACACACACAGCAAACACACACACACAGCAAGACACACACACAGTAGAAACACACACACACTAGTTTGTAAGGTGCTACATCTCCAGAACTTGACCACAGAATAGTATAGGATTTGTCCATACTGAGAATCTGGGAGGATTAGGACAGTTTCCTCCAGATTAGACTATTAGATTAGAAACAGTCAGTCAAGCTGAACCAGCCTCCTCCCTTAGCCTGGATCTGGTGAGCTGAATGTTCAGTGAGTTCAGGAGAAATGCTGTTCAGTTTAGGAGTCTGGAAGTGACACTTTGCGACGTGATTAATCTGGTGAATACAGATCGATCTCTGACTCCTGGTAGGAAAGAACAGCTGCTGTATAGTGGAGGGACAGGTGACAGGAGGATAGGTGTGTGTGTGTACCACCAGGAAAGGTGTGTGTGTGTGTGTGTGTGTACCACCAGGAAAGGTGTGTGTGTGTACCACCAGGAGAGGTGTGTGTGTGTGTACCACCAGGAAAGGTGTGTGTGTGTGTGTGTGTGTGTACCACCAGGAGAGGTGTGTGTGTGTGTGTGTGTGTGTGTGTGTACCACCAGGAAAGGTGTATGTGTGTGTGTACCACCAGGAGAGGTGTGTGTGTGTGTACCACTAGGAAAGGTGTGTGTGTGTGTACCACCAGGAAAGGTGTGTGTGTGTGTGTACCACCAGGAAAGGTGTATGTGTGTGTGTACCACCAGGAGAGGTGTGTGTGTGTGTACCACTAGGAAAGGTGTATGTGTGTGTGTGTGTACCACCAGGAGAGGTGTATGTGTGTGTGTACCACCAGGAAAGGTGTATGTGTGTGTGTACCACCAGGAGAGGTGTGTGTGTGTGTACCACTAGGAAAGGTGTATGTGTGTGTGTGTACCACCAGGAGAGGTGTATGTGTGTGTGTGTACCACCAGGAAAGGTGTGTGTGTGTGTGTACCACCAGGAGAGGTGTGTGTGTGTGTACCACCAGGAGAGGTGTGTGTGTGTGTGTGTACCACTAGGAAAGGTGTATGTGTGTGTGTGTACCACCAGGAAAGGTGTGTGTGTGTGTGTGTACCACCAGGAAAGGTGTATGTGTGTGTGTACCACCAGGAGAGGTGTGTGTGTGTGTACCACTAGGAAAGGTGTGTGTGTGTGTACCACCAGGAAAGGTGTGTGTGTGTGTGTACCACCAGGAAAGGTGTATGTGTGTGTGTACCACCAGGAGAGGTGTGTGTGTGTGTACCACTAGGAAAGGTGTATGTGTGTGTGTGTGTACCACCAGGAGAGGTGTATGTGTGTGTGTACCACCAGGAAAGGTGTATGTGTGTGTGTACCACCAGGAGAGGTGTGTGTGTGTGTACCACTAGGAAAGGTGTATGTGTGTGTGTGTACCACCAGGAGAGGTGTATGTGTGTGTGTGTACCACCAGGAAAGGTGTGTGTGTGTGTGTACCACCAGGAGAGGTGTGTGTGTGTGTACCACTAGGAAAGGTGTGTGTGTGTGTACCACCAGGAAAGGTGTGTGTGTGTGTGTACCACCAGGAAAGGTGTATGTGTGTGTGTACCACCAGGAGAGGTGTGTGTGTGTGTACCACTAGGAAAGGTGTATGTGTGTGTGTGTACCACCAGGAGAGGTGTATGTGTGTGTGTGTACCACCAGGAGAGGTGTGTGTGTACCACCAGGAAAGGTGTATGTGTGTGTGTACCACCAGGAGAGGTGTGTGTGTACCACTAGGAAAGGTGTGTGTGTGTGTGTACCACCAGGAAAGGTGTGTGTGTGTGTGTACCACCAGGAAAGGTGTGTGTGTACCACCAGGAAAGGTGTGTGTGTGTGTGTACCACCAGGAAAGGTGTGTGTGTACCACCAGGAAAGGTGTGTGTGTACCACCAGGAAAGGTGTGTGTGTACCACCAGGAAAGGTGTGTGTGTGTGTGTACCACCAGGAGAGGTGTGTGTGTGTGTGTATACCACCAGGAAAGGTGTATGTGTGTGTGTGTACCACCAGGAGAGGTGTGTGTGTACCACCAGGAAAGGTGTGTGTGTGTGTGTGTGTGTGTGTGTACCACCAGGAAAGGTGTGTGTGTACCACCAGGAAAGGTGTATGTGTGTGTGTGTGTGTGTACCACCAGGAGAGGTGTGTGTGTGTGTATACCACCAGGAAAGGTGTGTGTGTGTGTGTGTGTACCACCAGGAAAGGTGTGTGTGTGTGTACCACCAGGAGAGGTGTGTGTGTGTGTGTGCCACCAGGAGAGGCTGGAGTGTGACCTTTTAACACACACGCACATGTACCAAAATCTCCCCAGGGTTGAATCCATCTGGGTTGTGTGTGTGACACACATACACACACACACACACACACACACACCCTCCCTCAACATACACAGACTCCCCCTGGCTCCCTCCCTCCCTCTCCTTCTTCAGACCCAGGCTAACTCTATCTCAGGGTCCATCAGAACTTGAAGAGGTTGAAAGATGACTCAGACAGGATGCAGTGATGCAGCATGGTTAGAGGATCTGCAGGTCTGCTCTAGGCTTGATTGAGTTTCCTGCATACTGATGAGGATGGGACAGGAGAGTAAGACGATCCCAGAATGAAAGGAGACCTGAAGATCCCAGCTGCAGCTGAGAGGACAGTGAGAGATGTGGTGTGTGTGTGGGTGTGTGTGTGTGTGTGTGTGTGGGTGTGTGTGGTGTGTGTGTGGTGTGTGTGTTGTGTGTGGGTGTGTGGGTGTGTGGTGTGTGTGTGGGTATGTGGGTGTGTGTGGTGTGTGTGTGGGTGTGTGGTGTGTGTGTGTGGTGTTTCTGGTGTGTGTATGGGTATGTGTGGTGTGTGTGTGTGGTGTGTGTATGAGTGTGTGTCTACTGCATGATAAATACTGTAAGCCTCAAGCCTGATGTCCAATAGATAAAGTATACACAACGGTCTCTCTCTATCTCTCCTTTTCTCTCACTGTCTCTCTCTTTCTCTCTCCATCTCCCTCCCTCCCTCCCTCCCTCCCTCCCTCCCTCCCTCCCTCCCTCCCTCCCTCCCTCCCTCCCTCCCTCCCTCCCTCCCTCCCTCCCTCCCTGGCTTGGTTAGTCCCATGCTGCTGTAGAGAGCAGAGCTGTGCCCAGTGTGAGTTTCTCATTCATTATTGAGGTTCTGTGCTTTGGAGATGCAAGCATGCAGAAAGATGGTACTCTGTCACATTTAGGTCTCCCCCCCACACACACACACATACACACACACACGAGCATAGCAACGTGATAGACCCCGAACACAGACGGTTTTTTAGATTGTGAATCATACATCATGAGAACCAATAAATGCCGAGAAGAACTATAAATGCATAACACAACGATTGTGAACATAAAGCAAGATATACAACAACAACACTGGCAAGTCACCATATGGGGACCAACAAATAGTTCTAAACAACATTTGATTATGTGAAGTGCCATACTATTCCTAAGTGCCATTAAATTCTCTAAATAAGTGAGTTTTAAGCCTTCTTTTGAAGGTGAGAGGGCAGTCTGTGCTTCTGATGGAGGTGGGGAGTTGATTCCACCATTGGGGAGCCAGGCAGTGGAAGAGTTTGTGTTGCGCTCGGGCGCTCTTGAGGGGGGGTGCCACTAAACGGTTGTCAGCAGATGACCGTAGGTGACGGGTGGGGGTGTATGGCTGGAGGAGAGAGTTGATATAGGTCGGGGCAGTCCCGTTTACAGCCCAGAAGGTCAGGACCAGGGTCTTGAATCTGATGCGGGCCATGACGGGAAGCCAGTGGAGGGCGATGAGGAGTGGGGTTACATACATACACACACACACATTCATTCACACACATACATACACACACGCCCACACACATACACACACACACATACATACATACACACACCCCCCCACACACACCACACACACCCCCCCCACACACACTTTCACGTGCCCACACACATACACACACCCAAACACACCACCTCACCCCACACATCTTCAAGGCCGACTAACCTACTTTCAACTTCCATTTCACGGTGTTGTCATAACAACCATCTCAAGTACCTGTCCTGTTCGTTTTACTTCAGCTCCTTTCAGTCCCCCTCCCTCCCTCCCTCCCTCCCTCCCTCCCTCCCTCCCTCCCTCCCTCCCTCCCTCCCTCCCTCCCTCCCTCCCTCCCTCCCTCCCTCCCTCCCTCCCTCCCTCCCTCCCTCCCTCCCGCCCCTCTCCCTAGCCAGGGCCCTTAGCTGCATGTCCCTCTCTCTTTCTCTCTCTCTCTCTCTCTCTCTCTCTCTCTCACACACACACAAACTGTCCCTGTCACCCTGTCAAACAACAAATAGAAAAGATATGTCTTCATTTATTTCCTATTTACTAATCAGCAATCTATGTGTAGCGCCCTCTACAGGTGACTGTTGGCAGTGTGTGTGTGTGTGTGTGTGTGTGTGTGCTAGCTAACCCATGACTCCAGAGCAGTAGGTGTGTGTTCTGTGTTTGGCTGAATCATGGCTCTAACAGGAGAGCTGCAGTCTGGAGCTGCTGTCAGTCAACATCTCCCACTGTGTTCCTGATCCATGACCTGCCCACACTACAATGATACTCTCACACACACACACACGTTCCTGGGACTTTAAATAACACCAGCATTACAGCCACACACACACACCCCAAACACACACACACACACACACACACACACTCACCCCAAACACACACACTTCAATATGATTTGATGTCAGTTCTTCTTGAGTAATCCAAATATAATCCTTCCAATCCGTTCAGTGTCTGCTCTGTGGTGGGCGGATGGTGTGTGTGTCTGTGTGTGTGTCTGTGTGTGTGTCAGTGTGTGTGTCAGTGTGTGTGTCTGTGTGTGTGTCAGTGTGTGTGTCTGTGTGTGTGTCTGTGTGTGTGTCAGTGTGTGTGTGTGTGTCAGTGTGTGTGTCTGTGTGTGTGTCAGTGTGTGTGTCTGTGTGTGTGTCTGTGTGTGTGTGTGTGTGTCTAGGATATAGGGCCTAAAGGGTTTATGTCCAGGCTGTCTGTTCCTGACTCTGATCAATTATCTGCCAACGGTAGAACAATTCACACACACACACACACACACACACACACACACACACACACACACACACACACACACACACACACACACACACACACTCTAACACCAGCTGGTACCAGTAATAGCGCGCTTCAATATGACTGTTATGAGTCATCGACTGAACGGATTGGTTGATGAGAACATCCAGACATCCAGACACAGTGCAGTTGGAGGCCCTGGGGTCTGGAGCAGTTCTCCTCTCCAGCCTGGAGGACCACAGGACTACCCCCTGCTGGTCCTCCCCACAAGGAGACAGAGATGGACGGATAGAGATCCACAGAGAGATAGAGATACATAGAAAGAGAGATGGAGAGAGATATAAAGAGATGGAGAGATAAAAGGCATGGGATGAAGGATGAGGGAGGGAGGAGGAAAGGGAGAGGAGGAAGTGAAGAGGTCTGAAGGAGGAAGGAGACAGAGAGAGAAGTGAGAGTTAGCAAGTTAGATTCCTGCAGACTTAGCAGAGTTGTGAACCTGCTGCTCAGCCAAACACTTTATACTGCAGTGCAGAACTCATCTGAAGGGACCCTCTATGTCTCTCTCTCTCTCTCTCCCTCTCTCTTTCTCTTCTTCTCCCTGCCTCCCTCCCTCTCACTCTCTCCTTCTATCTCTCTCTTCCTCTCTCTGCCTCCTTCCCTTCCTGTCCACATAGACAACACACACACACACATAACTAAACACACAGACACACACTACTGGACTGAACCGATCTTCAAGAGGCTCATCTTGTGTCCCTATCTAACCCTAACTAGTCCAGCCCTCCTCAGCTGTCAACCTGCCTGGCCTGAGCAGGTCAACACCCTCCCCCCTCCTCTCCTCCCCTCCCCCTCCCCCCCTCCCCCCCTCCCCCACCCTCCCCCTCCCACTCCATCAATATCTGCATCATGCTCTTTTATTCAAAACCCTCTCTGCTGCAGAGAACCCAGGGTAGGGCAAGAATCAGGTGTGTGTACTGTGCGTGAGTGTGTGTTTGTTTGTGTGTGAGTGGGTGTGTGTGTGTACTGTGTTTGTGTGTGTGAGTATGTACTGTGTGTTTGAGTGTATGTACTGTGTGTGTTTGTGTGTACTGTGTGTCTGTGTGTACTGTGTGTGTGTGTGTACTGTGTGTGTCTGTGAGTGTGTGTGTGAGTGTGTATCAGGTACAGGTCGTTCTCTGGAGTTCTCTATCTTCTCAATTCTCTCTGTTCTCTTGTTTGGCAACAGTCCTGCACCTCTCTCTCTCTCTTTCAAGTGCTCTACATCTCCCTCTCCCCCTCCCCCCCATCTCTCCCTCCCCCCCTCCCCCCATCTCTCCCTCCCCTCCTCCCCCCATCTTTCCCTCCCCTCTTCAACCCATCTTCCCCTCCTATCTTTCCCATCTCTCCCTCCCCTCCTCCCCTCATCTCTCCCTCCCCTCCTCCCCCATCTCTCTCTCCCCCCCCCCCCTTATCTCCCAGCCGGATCTGCCCTGCACTGCAGTATGACTGCGCGTGTGTGTGTGTGTGTGTGTGTGTGTGAGTGTGTGTTTGTGTGTGTGTGTGTGATGCCTGGTTGGATGACTCATTCAATCTGCTGCCCTGTGGCCCTGCAGGCGACAGCCATATCCAAGGTCCCAAACACACACACACACACACACACACCCCAGAGAGATCAGCTCCTAGTCTCTCTCTCTCCTGGCAGGTAGAGACTCTGAGAAGATCCCTGCGATACATTAGACTGGCTGACATGAATGCTGAGTGTGACAGCTAGTGTGTGTGTGCTGTGTGTGTGTGCTGTGTGTGTGCGGTGTGTGTGTGCTGTGTGTGTGCTGTGTGTGTGCGGTGTGTGTGTGCTGTGTGTGTGCGGTGTGTGCTGTGTGTGTGCTGTGTGTGTGCGGTGTGTGTGTGTGCTGTGTGTGTGCTGTGTGTGTGCTGTGTGTGCTGTGTGTGTGCTGTGTGTGTGTCCAATTGCTACTGTTTACACACACTCTGTTGTTGCCCTCTGTTCCAGCTGTTTACACAAACACAGTAAACAAGTCGGGGTTTGAGTGTGTGTGTGTGTGTGTGTGTGTGTGTGTGTGTGCAGGGAGTCAGGTGGCTCAGCGGTTAAGGCGTTGGGCTCGTGATCGGAAGATTGTGAGTTTGATGACTTTGATGTGTGTGCATGTGTGTGTGTGTATATGTGTGTGTACATATGTGTGTGTGTACATGTGTGTGTGTGCATGTGTGTGTGTGCGTGTGTGTCAGCCCAGTAGAAGATGTCTTTCTCATATTGAAGCACATTAATGCACACTGAGCTACTCTGAACCATCAATGATCAATGATTCACTGGCAGAAACTAGAGTGTATGAGTGATATGAAGATATGACAGAGAGAGAGAGAGAGAGAGAGAGAGAGAGAGAGAGAGAGAGAGAAAGAGAGAGAGAGAGAGAGAGAAAGAGAGAGACAGAAAGAAGGGAGAGAGAGAGAGAGAGAGAGAGAGAGAGAGAAAGAGAGAGAGAGACAGAAAGATAAAGAGAGAGACAGAAAGAAGGGAGAGAGGGGAGGGGTAGTGATAGAGAGTAGTAGTAGAGAGACAGATAGACAGACAGTTTGCTAACACATTTGATACTGAGACATGCAGGTGAAAAGTAACAACCCAGTCATCAGAATAAGGTGTGCTGGAGCAGGGAAACATCCAAAACCTTCTGGACAGTGACCCTCGAGGACCAGGATTGGACCCCCCTGACCTACACACACACACAAACACACACACACACACACACACACACACACAGACACCAGGATCACAGTGCAGAAGCAAGGAGAAGTCTAAATCATTGATCACACTCCTTTACATCAGACTCAGACACAACTGAAGCCAGTCTGACTGAACGCTGCTCTCTCCTGGTAGCAGTCTGACTGAACGCTGTTCTCTCCTGGTAACAGTCTGACTGAACGCTGTTCTCTCCTGGTAGCAGTCTGACTGAACGCTGTTCTCTCCTGGTAACAGTCTGACTGAACGC
>CM059301.1:6695000-6702500 GCA_030340665.1 Neosalanx taihuensis
AGACTAACTATAGTGTGGAAGAACAATGAGAGATAGATTGTGAGAGATGCAGAGAGCCTACTGGACAGCGCACGTGTGAAGCCACCATGTGACCCAGGCCCAGCGCTCGTGAGAGGGACTGTGTCTCTTAGGAGCCGCGCGACCTTCCCCCTCATGAGCTTCCCGCTGAGCTGCAGATCAGAGGTAATTCCTCCAGCTCGACCCAAACACGCCTCGAGACTCACATTACATACCCCGCGCGCCTTCTGACACCTGTACATTTCCACTGCAGCTTTATTTAAAAAAACCGAATAGTTTTGCTTAAAGGTCTGGCAAACCTGATAATACAACAATGATTCGATTAAACTCGGAAATGTATCTAGTGTTTGCTTGTTTCAGTCACGCGCAGGCCGAACAGGCCCACCTGATGCTGACAGAGCGCGTCAGCGGCAGAAGGAGAACCCAGGTTCTGTTCCGTCAAATTAATTCAGCAGAATGAATCGCGAGCAGTTAGAGGGCGGAGGAGAGGTCAGGGGACAGTAAAGGAGAGGATCTCCTCCACGCAGTCATTATTAAGGGTTACGTAACGAGCTCGTGCTGCAGAACATCCCTGATAAACCGTGATGGATGAAAGAACCCGGAGAACCGGAACTGCCTCGCGCAGAGGGAATGTCATGTGAAGGGTAGCGGCTCTATCCACCCTCCTCTTCGTCATTTTGTCCATCTGTCCTGTTCAGACGGGCGGTGACGTCAACAACACCGCGGATTAACGGAAACAACCGTGTTTATCTGCTGTTTCCTTTGATAAATGAATAATAGATAATAAATAACCTCTGTCATTATGGTGGATCCAGTCTGATCCAGTCTATCTGTCTGTCCTGTTCTGCTCGAGCCTGATCATCATGATCTCAATGCTGAATCTTCCAGCAGCTTTATCAGACCTGCAGGACATGAAGCTTCACCATAATCCGCATTAACAGGCTGCTAGAACGAGCTGCGCGGGTTCTCATCGAATAAAAACAGGAGAAAAAACACGACCCCGTCCACCCGGTATTAATACTGCCCCTGGACAGTATTACTGCCCTTCTACCGTCCGTGATGCCCGGGTCATGCTGTGCATCTTCTGCAGCAGCGCATCTTACCTGCGTGGCTTTGTGGAACTGCTTCTTGAATCCCGCTACTGACATGGCTGCTGGATGATGAAGATGCTTCTCCTGGTTTCTTCTTTCTTTATGGAGCGGGTTGACAGACGGCTAGAGCGAGCCCTGTGTCTTCTGAAGCAGCGGGGATCTCCTGCGCGCGGGGGGTGTCAGGATCCTGAGCCACGCCCACATGCAGACTCGCCGGTGACGTACGCGCGCCGCAGCCAGTCCCCTTTAAAGCGGCAGCGTCACTTCCGCCGCTTCTCCTTCCGCGGCAAAGCCGTCCCGTCTTAGCCTAGATGACAAGGTAAACGCGTCATTATAACAATCACGCCATTTATATCCATCCCACTTTGTACTCATGTTACTTGCACTTCTATGTTATTTGTATCATATTTGTAGTGTATTTCACATTATTATATTATCACATGTATTAATTTTTTTTTGTCACATACAAGTTCTATGTTTGCTCATTTTTGCCACAGTAAATTCTATGTTTGTAAATCTTGCACAGCGATGAAACCTGATTCTGATTCAGATTTGATATCAGGAGATCTAACAGTCTGTGCTTCAGAACAGCAACATAGAGACCGTTAGCGCGGGACTGAACTGACGTCACAGAGCTTCCAGTTCTGCCAATGGGTGAAGCCCCAGTTGTCCTCGCGATAAGGCCTTCAGGTTCAGCACCGAGAGGCACAGTTCAGCACCCTGGACAGCGGCCTCGCGGACGTCTATGGAGAGCAGCTGCGGCGCCCCCCCCCCCTCCTCAGACTAGACTAGGCTCTGATTACGAGGCTGTTTACAAATACTGAAATGGACCAGTTCACTTTTACAAGGAAATCAAAGTTTAGATGAGACTAGTTTCTCATTCTGCAGGAAGCAGCTCAGATTGGGTGTAATTTAACAAACTTTCCAGCCTCCTGAAACTCAACAACATCCGGAAGAGCGTGTGTACAGTTCCGAGCTGGTTCTCAATTTTAAACGCGGTTAGACGTTCTTTTAACCTCGCGCTACATGTTCCTGTTAGGAACGCTCACTTTGCAGCCCCGCGAGACATCTTTGCAGTAGGAGGTGGTGCTCGTGCGTGCGGGCCAACCATATGTGCGCGTGGGTTCACGGCGAACACAAACAGCTCTGACTCAGAGCTGAAACTGACATGAGAATAATGAAGGAGATTCAAATGACTAGAGCGTGACGTGACTAAATCAATTTAATTCCATTAAGCTTCCAGTTAGCAGTATAAACACGAGCTAAATAGACAGCTGCACGTATGACTAGCCAACCTGGGGGAGGAGAGGGGGAGGGGGGGAGGGAGGGAGGATGAGGTTTGTCAGAAAAAACACAATATTTTGTCTTTAAAGCACAAAGCTCGTTGCTGAGACAGTACCGCCATCGTGTGGAAGTTGATTGAAAGTGCACCAAGAGAAGCTTCAGAGATGATGGGTGTATTTTGGGCGCCATCTGCTGGTGGCGTCATTAAACAGCATGTTAAGGTTACTTCTGTGACGTCACCCTCTACACCCCCAGTGAGTCTGACCGAGGCTGAGAAAACCTGAAGGATTATATTTCGCACATCTCGGATCAGCCAGTCATCATCACGAAGCACTAATATAAACCCCCAATAAATAACAATAGAATATTGTTATTCTGACCCAAACTCTGGAATATAAAATGGATGATGTGTTCTCCTATCTCCCTCATCTCTAACCTCTTTTAACATGAATGTAAAAACACTACAATCATTCTATGTTTTATTTTAAAGGAATATAAATAAAACTATCCCTTTAAGGCCTCCAGTTCTGGAAATCATAAATTAGACTTGATATTTGATCAATAATACATTGACTGATCACTCACATCCAACTGGTGAAATCAAAGCATGAACTCTTCTGAACACAGAATGGAGGTCATCTCCATGCCCCCCCCCCCCCACACACACACACACACACAAACACACATCTGGACTAGAAACATAATCTGCACACCTCGGCTGGAGATAAAGCTGTGTGTGTGTGAGGGAGAGACAAGCATGTCTGTGTGTGTGAGGTGTGTCTGGGTGAGCGAGGGAGAGGTGTGTGTGAGAGAGAGACAAGCATGTCTGTGTGTGTGAGGTGTGTCTGGGTGAGCGAGGGAGAGGTGTGTGTGAGAGAGAGACAAGCATGTCTGTGTGTGTGAGGTGTGTCTGGGTGAGCGAGGGAGAGGTGTGTGTGAGAGAGAGACAAGCATGTCTGTGTGTGTGAGGTGTGTCTGGGTGAGCGAGGGAGAGGTGTGTGTGAGAGTGCGTAGGTGGAAATTGCAAGATGGGCCCTGTCAACAGATGAAACTGTGGTCATTTGTCACACACACACCAACACATGCCTCACACACACACAAGCCTCACACACACACACACACACACACACACACACACACACACACACACACACACACACACACACACACACACACACACACACACACACACACACACACACACACACACACACACACACACACACACACACACACACACACACACACTAGGGAGACAAAAAAACACACCCTCGGCCATGTTGTGTGTGTGTGTGTTCCAGTCCTGGCTGGCCCACTCAAACATGCTAATGCAGCTCAGAGTAATTGGTCCCAGTGTTGCCCAGACAACCCTACCTGCACAGTCCTGCCGACAACCCAGCACTGGGGCTCTCTGTGTGTGTGTCTGTGTGTGTGTGTCTGTCTGTGTCTGTGGGTGTGTGTCTGTGGGTGTGTGTCTGTGTGTGTGTATCTCTAATGTTATGCAAAGTAACCATCCTTTGTTGTTGGGGTCACTTTGCAGGGAAGGTGGAGGAGAGAGGAATGGAGAGAGGGATGGAGAGAGGGATGGAGAGAGGGATGGAGAGAGGGATGGAGAGAGGGATGGGGTAGAGGGATGGGGTAGAGGGCTGAATTCATTAAGAGTGATTACCTGGGGTGTGTGTGTGAGTGTGTGTGTGTGGGGGGCTGCTTCTAACATTCAATTCAACCAACCACTAATGAGGGTTTGGAGAACTTTGTCAAGGTGGTGTGTGTGTGTGAGGCGTGTGTATGTGTGTGTGTGTGAGGCGTGTGTGTGTGTGAGGAGCTTTGGGCCTTAGAACAGATCAAGGTGTATCTGTTTGCTGTTTGACTCACCGGAGAACACAAAGGAGTCCCGTGGTGTTTAGACTGGCTGAAGCAGCTGTGTGTGTGTGTGAGAGAGAGAGTGTGTCTGTGTGTGTGTGTGTGAGAGAGAGAGTGTGTCTGTGTGTGTGTGTGTGAGAGAGAGAGTGTGTCTGTGTGTGTGTGTGTGAGAGAGAGAGTGTGTGTGTGTTTGTATCTGGTCTGATGCTGTCCCTGCTCGAACAACTCTAGCTGAGAGGTCTCCAACCCTGGTCCTCAGGGGTCACCTTCCTGAAGGTTCTAGATGTTTCCCGCCTCTTGATTCTAATGAAGGGTCATTACCAAGATTCCACAGAGCTTGATAATGACCCATTCATTAGAGTCAGGTGAGCTGGAGCAGGGACACATCTTAAACTGCCAGGACAGTGGCCCCTGAGGACCAGGGCTGGAGACCCCTAAACTGATCTCCTGCTCTCCCTCTCTTCCTCTCTCTCATCCTCCTCTCCCACTCTCTAAAGGAGCAAAGTCAACAAAGACAGCAGAGTACATGGCTTAGTGTGGTCCACAGGGGCAGAGTACATGGCTTAGTGTGGTCCACAGGTGAGAGGGAGGGAGGAGAGGGAGGGGGAGGGAGGAGAGGGGGAGGAGAGAGAGAGAAAGGGGGTAGAGAGGAGAGAGAGAGAAAGGGGTAGGGAGAGAGAGAGAGGGAGAAAGAGAGGGGGAAGGGGTAGGAGGGAGAGAGAGAGAGAGAAAGAGAGAGAGATGGGGGGAAGGGTTAGAGAGAGGGAGAGAGGGAGAGAGAGAGAGGGAGATGGGGGGAAGGGGTTAGAGAGAGGGAGAGAGGGAGAGAGAGGAGAAAGAGAGAGAGGGGGAGGAGGGGTAGAGAAGACAGCAGCTTGTGTCACTCCCAGGGGTCCTTAGAGGATGAACTAGAGGAACTTTCCTCCCTCCATCACAGTCTGATCAGAGCATCAAATCTCAGCTTCTCTCCCCTGAGGACTGACACCTTTCATCTGTTCTCCTGCTTCAGGAGGAGGAGAGAGGGGAGAGGGAGGAGGGGGGAGAGGGGAGGGAGGGGGAGGAGGGGGGGGAGGAGAGGGGGGGAGGAGGGGGGGGGAGGAGAGGGAGGAGGGAGGAGAGGCGGGGAGGAGGGGGGAGGAGAGGGGAGGGAGGGAGGAGAGGAGGGGGAGGAGGGGGGGGAGGGAGGAGAGGGGGGAGGAGGGGGGGGGAGGAGAGGGATGAGGGAGGAGAGGGGGGGGAAGAGGGGGGGGAGGAGGGGGGGAGGAGAGAGGGGAGGGAGGAGAGGGGGGGGGAAGAGGGGGGGGGGGAGAGGGGGGGAGGAGGGGGGGGGAGGGGGGGAGGAGAGAGGGGAGGGAGGAGAGGGGAGGGAGGAGAGGGGGGGGAAGAGGGGGGGGAGGAGAGGGGGGAGGAGGGGGGGAGGAGGGGGGGAGGAGAGAGGGGAGGGAGGAGAGGGGAGGGAGGAGAGATAAATGAATGAATACATGGAAAACATGGAGAGAACTGGTCAGCTTCTCTGAGTCGTACACATGAGGATCAGTAACCTGACCATGTGCGGTACATCCTGAGCATGTGCGGTACATCCTGAGCATGTGCGGTACATCCTGAGCATGTGCGGTACATCCTGACCATGTGCAGTTTACTGATCCTCAGAGGTGAAGACATCCTGACCTCTGACCTCTCTGTCACACTGCTCTGCTGTCTGAGCGGGTGACAGACAGGAAGTGGATCTGTGAGTGTGAAAGTGTGTGAGAGAGAGCATGTTTGTGTGAGAGAGCATGTGTGTGTGTGTGTGTGAGAGAGCATGTTTGTGTGAGAGAGCATGTGTGTGTGTGTGAGAGAGCATGTTTGTGTGTGTGAGAGAGAGCATGTGAATGTAAGAGAGCATGTGTGTGTGAGAGAGCATGTGTGTGTGTGTGAGAGCATGTGTGTGAGAGAGAGAGCATGTGTGTGTGTGTGTGTGTGATATCAAAGCAGGGTCTATTTTGGCATCCCTGAGAGACGTGAGTGAAAGTGTGTCAAGAGGAGGAGAGGAGGAGAGGAGGAGAGCCCATGTGCATGTTCTCAGTCTCTCCAACACTCTCCTCCCCCCCTCTCCTCTCCTCTCCTCCCCCCCTCTCCTCTCCTCTCCTCCCCCCAGACCCTCTCCTCTCCTCCCCCCCCTCTCCTCTCCTCTCCTCCCCCCAGACCCTCTCCTCTCCTCCCCCCAGACCCTCTCCTCTCCTCCCCCCAGACCCTCTCCTCTCCTCCCCCCAGACCCTCTCCTCTCCTCCCCCAAGACCCTCTCAGCTCTAATCCCACACTTCTTTGTAGTCAGAGTGCTTCCATGTCACACACACACACACTCACACACACATATCTAAACACACGTGCAAGGAGAGGGCTCCAAAGCTGCAGCTGTGGGGGGTGGGCCTCCACGACCACCCGGACCCCTCATCATCGATCGGCCTCCCAGTCAACTCCTGACCCCAGCCCCTGTTCCCCTCCTGGAGCCCACAGCTCACAGAAGCCTCTGGAACTGGAACTGAGGGATTAAACCAGGAAGGCAAGGAGGGGGAGGGAGGGGAGGATGGTGAAAGGAGGAGGAGAGGGAAGGAGTGAGGGTGACAGAGATAGAAAGAAGGAAAGGAAAGTGGGGGGGAGTGGGAAAGGGAGGGAGGGAAAAGTTTGAATTTGGAACTAGTGATCAAAGTGCCTCCCTAGAGACACTGTCCTAATGAGAGACTAGGAGAAGAGAGAGGAGAGGAAGGGAGAGTGGGAGAGAGGGAGGGAGGAGAGAGGGAGGGAGTGAGGAGAGGGAGAGAGAGAGGGAGGAGAGAGGAGGAGAGAGGGAGGAGAGAGGGAGGGAGTGAGGAGAGGGAGAGAGAGAGGGAGGAAAGAGGGAGGAGAGAGGGAGGAGAGAGGGAGGGAGTGAGGAGAGGGGAGAGAGAGAGGGGAGGAAAGAGGGAGGAGAGAGGGAGGAGAGAGGGAGGGAGTGAGGAGAGGGAGAGGGAGAGAGAGAGGGAGGAGAGAGGGAGGAGAGAGGGAGGGAGTGAGGAGAGGGAGAGAGAGAGGGAGAGAGAGAGGGAGGAGAGAGGGAGGAGAGAGGGAGGAAAGACAGGGAGGAGGGAGAGGGAGGAGATGGAAAGAGAGAGAGAAACCTGTGTCCCTGCAGGGAGGGAGAGAGGGAGGGGGTAGGGAGGTAGGGAGGGAGGGGGTAGGGAGGGAGGTAGGGAGGGAGGGGGTAGGGAGGGAGGGAGGTAGGTAG
>CM059301.1:6707500-6710000 GCA_030340665.1 Neosalanx taihuensis
TAATCTCCTCCCTCTTTCTCGTTTCTCCCTCCCTCCCTCCCTCCCCTCGATGGCCTGAGGATCATGCTACAGCGCCAGCGCTAATGCTAATGCTAGAAAGCGTGGCCTCTGAAACCCTTCAGGGCAGCGCTAGGTATCGCTAATGCTATGCTAGCTCCTCCCCTGTGGTAATCCTGAGGGAATCCCTAGCCACCCCTGAGCTAAACTATGCTAAGCTACGGTCCAGCTGGTTAACTGGGATCTGCACATGTTTTCATTAACATGTCAAGAACACAGTTCAGCTGCTGACACTGACAACACTGCTGTGACTCCAGACACAGAGTGTGTGTGTGTGTGTAAGGGTGTGTGTGTGTAAGAGTGTGTGTGTGTAAGGGTGTATGTGTGTGTGGAAGAGTGTGTGTGTAGGGATGTGTGTGTGTAAGGGTGTGTGTGTGTGTGTGTGTAGAGCTGTGTGTGTAGGGCTGTGTGTGTAAGGGTGTGTGTGTAGGGCTGTGTGTGTGTAGGGGTGTGTGTGTAAGGGTGTGTGTGTGTATCTAAACGTGTCTTTGTGCTGTGATCCACCACAATAGAAGCTTAGTGCCCGCAAGGTAAAGGTTGTTTTTACGAAACAATTAATTGACACCGGTATTCTGTTGCCCCTGGCGATGCCTGTGGCATCGGCGCCAAGACAACAGACCCTGCCGAGGGGGGAGCGGATCGCCACGACATCACAACGCCCCTCTCTCTTAACGGATCGATCATCCCTCACTTTTGTCTTGTCTAAGGGTTCAATTTGTGGGGTGAATATAGAGACAGTGAGAGATAGATAGAGGGAGGGAGAGAGTGGGAGAGAGTGGGAGAGGGTGGGAGAGAGTGGGAGAGAGGGAGAGAGAGATAGATAGAGGGAGAGAGGGAGAGAGATAGAGAGATGAGAGAGAGAGGACTATAAGATGAACAGTGAGACAGTGGAACGATCAGGTCCTCCTCAGCTCTCCGTCACAAAACGCCACCAATCAGATCCATCCTTTATCCCTGTGATGAGACGCTGTCGATAAGTGTCTTAGTATCTAGGACACTGTAGGGAGGGGGAGAGAGGGGGGGAGGGAGGGGGGGAGGGAGGAGGGAAGGAAGGAAGGGGAGTTCTCTTTACTAGGGAAGAACCTGCTTTTGTTGATCTTTGATCTTCGCTTTTGTTAGTAAAATCAAAGTTATCAAGTGGAACAAACAAAGATGAGAACAACAAGGTAAACACAGGAAGCTGCCCAGCTAACGACTCTGCTAACGACTCTGCCTGCATCTGATTAGCTGATTAATGACGATGTCACCCACATCCCAGGTAAAGAAGCTCCCCTCTGCTGTTCTGCCTCCCCTCGCTCCTCTCTCCTTGGAGGTAATTACCACCCCTGGAGCCTCCCTCTGTTCCCCCTACTCCTCTCCCCTCCCTCACGGCCTCGGGGGACACATATGAAAGGGAATTGGACACTGGGGGCCACAGACAAGAGTAATTAAAAATCTCTCTCCTTTTACCTCTCTCTGCTTCCTCTTCTGATACCTTGTTGGGAAACATTAGGTGTCTGTGTGTGTGTCTCCCTCCTCGTGTGTGTCTCCTTGTGTGTGTGCGTCTCCCTCCTCGTGTGTGTCTCCTTGTGTGTGTGCGTCTCCCTCCTCTCGTGTGTGCGCGCGTTAAACCTGTGTAGTTAGGGATCTGACCCAAATACAGCCCGGATTAAACGCAGGAATGCGATGATCTTTGTTTTGGGCTCATTAGCAGAAGAAGAGGGGTGAGACAGACACAATGGGGTTTAAATATAGCCAGGTGATCTGGGGGGGGGGGGGGGGGGAGAGGGGGGGGGGAGAGGGGGGGGGGCTGGGAACCAGGGCTGCTGTGCTCTTCTGACCCACCTGGCTTCAGGACAGCACACTGCCTACTGAGGGAACCTGCTGCACTCTGAGGAGCAACCGCACACACACACACACACACACACTTTATACCGTGTAAGAGTGTGTGCAGTTCCATCAACCCCCCCCCCCCTCTCCCCCACATGGGACCCCCCTCTCTCCCGCCTCACTGTTCCAGTGACATCTATACAGTACAAAGGCTCATCTTGAGCAGATGAAGAGTTGCTGATTTAATTAGTGCAATCATTAAACGAAGCTTAATTATCGTCACATAACCCGCAGTGCTCAACAGAGAGGCTCAGAGATGATGCTTAGAATTAACCATGCATAATTACACACACACACACACACACACACACACACACACACACACTACCCTGCCAGCGTTAACAGCTCTACAACAATAACAGCTTAATCAGAGCAGTCGGATAGCTGTCTGTGTGTGTGTCTATCTGTGTGTGTGTGTATCTGTGTGTGTGTGTGTTGAGCTGTGCTGAGTGTTTCTGAACAGTGTTCCCTGTGTTGAGTGTTCCTGAACAGTGTTCCCTGTGTTGAGTGTTCCTGAACAGTGTTCTCTGTGCTGAGTGTTCCTGAACAGTGTTCCCTGTGTTGAGTGTTCCTG
>CM059301.1:6715000-6905000 GCA_030340665.1 Neosalanx taihuensis
GTGTGTTAAGGTGTGTTAATGTGTGTGTGTGTGTGTGTTGATGTGTGTGTGTGTTAAGGTGTGTTTTAATGTGTGTGTGTGTGTTGATGTGTGTGTGTTGATGTGTGTGTTCATGTGTGTGTTAATATGTGCGTGTTAATATGTGTGTGTGTTCATGTGTGTGTGTGTGTGTGTTCATGTGTGTGTGTGTGTTCATGTGTGTGTGTGTTAATGTGTGTGTGTTAATGTATGTGGTGTGTGTTTATGTGTGTGTGTGTGTTTATTGTGTGTGTGTTCATGTGTGTGTGTTCATGTGTGTGTGTGTTCATGTGTGTGTGTGTGTGTGTACCTGTTGTTGCAGGAGCATCATGACCTGCTCCAGCCACTCCTGATCTCTTCTCCTGTCTTCAGTAGTGGCCCTCCTCCGTTTCCTGGGAAACAGAAACACACACACACACACACATTAACACACACACACCACACACACACACCATGCAGAGAAAAAGAGAGACATTTACACACTTGGGACCAGGGTGTGTGTGTGTGTGACTTCAGGGGCAGCACCTCTGCCCCAGTGACAGTGGACTGCAGTGTGAACACCACATACTGTAGAGAGAGGAGAGGGACCAGGGTGTGTGTGTGTGTGTGTGTGTGTGTGTGTGAGAGTGTGTGTGTGTGTGAAGGGACCTGGGTCTTGTGTTAATTACAGCTACTCTCATCTACTAGAAGTGTCTCTCTTCATTAGCTACACAGAACCTTCTCCCTCCCAGACTAGCCTGATTCATGCTAAAGGCTAGGCTAGGTGCTCGCTCTCTCACACACACACACACACACACACACACACACACACACACACACACACACACACACACACACACACACACACACACTCACACACACACACACACACACACTTTCACACACTCTTACACACTTTCACACACACAAACACATACTGTTAAACACACACACATAGACACACACACACACACAAATACTCTTACACACTGTCACACAGTCACACAGACACACAGACAGACACTCAGGACCTTGAGGAGTGTTTCCTTGGTACAGAGGGTCATACAGTGTGTGAGGGTGTGTGTTCCCCTCATGCATAAAGAGATGGTAGCAAGCCTTGTTACTGCTAATGAACAGGTCTGCCCCCCCTCACCGACCCCCCCTCACTATTAACCCCAGGTGCCTCCCCCCCCCCCCCCCCCCCCCCCCCGGGTCCGACACACTGACAGCACTAGCTACACTGTCCTGTGGGGTCTTGGGAAAAGTGTGTGTCAGAGCGTGGAATGTGTGTGAGTGACGGGTTATGTTTGTGTGCGTGAGTGTGAATTTGTGTGTGAGGTAGATCAGTCTGTGTGTGTGAGTGTGTGTGTGTAGGCTTTAGAGTGCATGGCTCATTTCCATGTTCTCCACTATTCAGAGAGCCTCATTAAAGACTGCTGCCAGAGAGAGAGAGAGAGGAGAGAGAGAGAGAGGGAGGGAGAGAGACAGAAAGAGAGAGAGAGGGAGAGAGAGAGAGAGAGAGGGAGAGAGAGGGAGAGGGAGAGAGGGGAGGAGAGAGGGAGGGAGAGAGAGAGACAATAGGGATAGAGAGAGAGAGCGGAGAGAGATGGAGTGATGGATAAATGGAGTGAATGGTGAGAAAGTGTGGAAAGAGGAAGAGAGGATGAGGTCAGATAAACAGAAGAAGAGAGGAGAGACAGATTAGAAGAGACAGACAGAGACAGACTGGAAGAGAGACAGAGACAGACTGAAGAGAGACAGAGTCAGACTGGAAGAGAGACAGACAGACTGGAAGAGAGACAGAGACAGACTGAAGAGAGACAGAGACAGACTGGAAGAGAGACAGAGACAGACTGGAAGAGAGACAGAGACAGACTGGAAGAGAGACAGAGACAGATTAGAAGAGACAGACAGAGACAGACTGGAAGAGAGACAGAGACAGACTGGAAGAGAGACAGAGACAGACTGGAAGAGAGACAGACAGACTGGAGAGAGACAGAGACAGACTGGAAGAGAGACAGAGACAGACTGGAGAGAGACAGAGACAGACTGGAAGAGACAGACAGAGACAGACTGGAAGAGAGACAGAGACAGACTGGAAGAGAGAGAGACAGACTGGAAGAGAGACAGAGGACAGACTGGAAGAGAGACAGAGACAGACTGGAAGAGAGACAGAGACAGACTGGAAGAGAGACAGAGACAGACTGGAAGAGAGACAGAGACAGACTGGAAGAGACAGACAGAGACAGACTGGAAGAGAGACAGAGACAGACTGGAAGAGAGACAGAGACAGACTGGAAGAGAGACAGAGACAGACTGGAAGAGAGACAGAGACAGACTGGAAGAGAGACAGAGACAGACTGGAAGAGACAGACAGAGACAGACTGGAAGAGAGACAGAGACAGACTGGAAGAGAGACAGAGACAGACTGGAAGAGAGACAGAGGGTTTTTTGCATCACATAGAAGCGACTGGTGTCCTGATGTGCATCTTGTTCCCAAATGCACTAGCTAGCTACAGTCACTAACGTGTGTGTGTGTGTGAGTTTGTGTGTGTGAGTGTGTGAGTGTGAGTGTGTGTGTGTGTGCATCTTTAGCCCCATAAGTGTGACTTTTCGTCAAGTGAGAAATGGTGGCGTGTCAAAGGGGAGGAGCTGAGGTCAGAGGAAGCTCAAATTGGTTTCAAGTGTGAGTAAGAACTTGGCCAGCGACCTCACTTCCTGTGATAGATGGGGAGGAGGTCCCCAGGGGCAGGAAGTTGATTGTGGTGCGCTGCGGTTAATTGACGGTGTGGGTGTGAGAGAGGAGAGAGAGAGTGTGTGATGAAGAGAGAGAGATCTATGATGAAAGAGGTAGAGAGAAAGAGGGGAGGAGGGGGGAGGGTTATCAAGCACAAAGAGAGAGAGAGAGACAGAGAGAGAGACAGAGAGAGAGAGAGAGACAGAGAGACAGAGAGAGAGAGAGAGAGAGACAGAGAGAGAGAGACAGAGAGAGAGAGAGACAGAGAGAGAGAGAGACAGAGAGAGAGAGACAGAGAGAGAGAGAGACAGAGAGAGAGAGAGACAGAGAGAGAGAGAGACAGAGAGAGAGAGAGAGACAGAGAGAGAGAGAGACAGAGAGAGAGACAGAGAGAGACAGAGAGAGAGAGAGAGAGAGAGAGACAGAGAGAGAGACAGAGGGAGAGAGAGAGAGAGAGAGAGACAGAGAGAGAGACAGAGGGAGAGACAGAGAGAGACAGAGAGAGAGAGAGAGAGAGACAGAGAGAGAGAGAGAGAGACAGAGAGAGACACAGAGAGAGAGAGACAGAGAGAGAGAGAGAGAGAGAGAGACAGCAACCTCCTCAAAGTTTGTAACTGCACGCTTGTGTCTGTGCCGGCTGACAGGAGGAAGCAGAGGTTTGGTGAAGCGAGACCACGGCTGCCATGAAATGACAGGAATCATTGGCATACATTTCAGAGGGCCTGGCTGTTAGCCCATTAAAGTGCCACATCCCTGCCTTTAAACAGACAAGCAGGGAATCCACTTTGATAGATGGAACCCAAAATGGCTTATTGATTTTCCCCCACGTACCTTTTCTGTCCTGACACTGATTTTGGGGGGGGGGGGGGCGGAGGGGAGGGGAGGGGAGGGGAGGGGGGCGCTTTGTTAAGAACTTTTGGAAAATTACCACCTTCTCTAAAACTGTACCTGGTTTATTTTGCACTTTGCACAAACTGAGGGGAAATGTTCATGAAAGGAGGATTTCTAGGGCAGAAGTCATTAATGTTTGATTCTGGGACTGTTTATGAGGGACAATAGGTGATAATTGAAATTTCACTCTTGATGAAGTGAAATGTTTCCCTTTTAGGATTTCAATTTAGACATTTATGTATACAGTATATAGTATATATAGTAGTATACTGTATATATATATATACAAATATATACATAAAAGACTTAAAGATCTGCGCTGAAGATATTTCTTGATATTGGCTGATAATTTTAAACAGATTTTAATGTTGACCTCAAAGTGGATGAGACAAATTTATAATTCAGACTTTTTATCAGATCCCTTTTTTTAGATAATAAATTGAGCAATTTTAGATGAAAAATAAGTGAAAAATACTTTTATCGCTAACAGACAAAGACAAAAATATATATTGATAATGAAATAAAAAATAACAAGGTTTCCAAATGAAGCAGCATTTTCTTACACTGGTTCTTTACCTCCAGATCCAAACAGGTTTCTGTGTCTGGTGATTAGGAATAAGGAAGTGGGTGTAGTAATGGAGTCTTAAGCAGGTTACAGAGCCGTTAGAGCCTCTGACTGAATGCGCATCAGACACACAGGAAAGAGATCAACGTGAAATCAAACTGGAGGAATCAGATTTCCCGACACCTTAACCTGATTTGGTTCAGTACTGGTGTGTCGGTACGGGCAGAACAAGCAGGGGAACCTCTGTGATTGGCCGACGAGGCTTGATGACTTCATAAGTGCTGAAAACCAATCAGGTTTGGTGCTTCAGAGTGGACAGATCTTTCTTGGTTTGTTTGTCTAAAAGGTTCTTTTCATCAAGAGGATCTGAAGTTTCACAGCTGAACCAGGAGGCTCTGGAACCTTCTGCTCTTCAGAGACTCTGTGCTGTTAGAGAACATGATCACGCGAACGTGTTGAGCTCAGGTTCCACATCAGGAACCTGTTCTCACACCCTCAAACTACGAGCTCTTATTTGGTTCTTCTGGTTCTCCTCCAGGGTTCTCACAGTGACAGAGGAACTTCAGGAACTTGAGGCCGTGAATGAAACTGCCACAACGTTCCTGCTAACAACCTTGTCAGAAACACACCGTCGCCTAGAACAGAGGCTGACTTCTAGATAGAGAGTTCTAGAATAGAGAGCACGTTCTGACCCATCAGTTCCATAAAGCCTTCATAACAGACACAGACACACACACTAACACACTCACACACACACACACACACACACACACACTCTAAAGTTCCTCAGTCTGCTGTTAAACAGGATGATGTCCACATGGCCAGAGGAGTCCAGGGTCTCTCACTCTCATCACATCCATCATTCAGCTCTCTAATGAGGATCTCAGAGAAGGAGAGAAGAAAGAGAGAGAGACATAGAGGTCAGGGAGGGATCCCAGTGAGCCCTCACTCTCTCTCTCTCTCTCTCTCTCTCTCTCTCTCTCTCTCTCTCTCTCTCTCTCTCTCTCTCTCTCTCTCTCTCTCTCTCTCTCTCTCTCTCTCTCTCTCTCTCTCTCTCTCTCTCTCTCTCTCTCTCCCTCTCTCTCTCTCTCTCTCTCTCTCTCTCCCTCTCTCCCTCTCTCTCTCTCTCTCTCTCTCTCTCTCTCTCTCTCTCTCTCTCTCTCTCTCTCTCTCCCTCTCTCTCTCTCTCTCTCTCCCTCTCTCTCTCTCTCTCTCTCTCTCTCTCTCTCTCTCTCTCTCTCTCTCTCTCTCTCTCTCTCTCTCTCTCTCTCTCTCTCTCTCTCTCTCTCTGTCTCTCTCTGTCTCTCTCTCTCTCTCTCTCTCTCTCTCTCTCTCTCTCTCTGTCTCTCTCTGTCTCTCTCTCACCCCCTCTCTCTCTCCATCTTCCTTTCCCTTCTCCCCTCCCTCCCTCCCTCTCATCTCCACCTGACAGAGTGAAGCAGATTAGAAGTGAGATTTAGGAAGATGAATGGGGTGCCCCTGCCCCCCCGCCCCACCCCCTGGGAGCCCCCTAACTAGCCCCCTCCTCCAGGGAGTCCTCGTCTGGGTAAAGTCCTGTTGATGCTGCATACCATTATGGGCTGGAATGTACTGTCATGGCAACTGGATGTGTGACACAGGAAAACCTCTTAATGTATATATGGATATATATGTTCACACACACACTCATTGGTTCCTATTGTTATAAATGATCTTATCTTTATTGATTGATTTGGCCTGGAGGCTCAGTGTAAACTAGCATCAACGCTGTATTTATTTACAGAAAACGTTGATTCATTCTTTACTGCGTAGCAGTGTGTGACAATTAATGGATAATTAACTACTTGATTAGCACAACTGTGTTGATAATATTCTCTAAAAGTTTTAGAAATTAATGAACAAATGAATGAAAATGAAGCCTAATTAGTGAAGCACATTTTTTACAGTCTAGTAACTGAATAACTGAAAGCTAAAGGAAAAATATATGTGATCCGTTTTTTTTAGAAACACATTTGGTGTACTAAAGATATTCAATGAAGTGTGTGTATTAGAGAGTGTGTGTGCGAGTATGAGAGTGTGTGTGTGTGTGTATTAGAGAGTGTGTGTGTTATAGTTATCATGTGTGGGAATCATGTGTGGGTGATTGGTCAAAGCGATGTGTTTGTGTGTCAACAAGAGAGCCTTCCTTTCTCTGCCTCGGTCCCCCTCTCCCTCCCTCCTCCTCCCTCTCCTCCCTCCTCCTCCCTCCCCTCCCTCCCCTCCCTCCCTCCCCCCTCCCTCCCCTCTCCTAACAGGCTGTGCTGTGTGCGCTGTGGTGTGGGTGACAGCTCTCTGTCTCTCCTCTCCACATGGCTGCTCTCCGCTGACGCCTGCTTGTCATGAGCCAACATGCTCTACAGCTCCACCCAATTAACTTGCTTTCACTTGACAACGCGGCAAAGAAGCGCCATAATAGCTGGTCAAGGTGCAGCGTGTCTCTCTGCCTGCCTGCCGGCCCCGCTCAGGCCCCGGCCCCCGCTCAGCCCCCCCCCCCCCCCCCCCCCGGCCCCCGCTCAGCCCCTGCCCAGCCCCCGTCACAAGCACACTTGCACACCGCACACTCACACACACACACACGCGTACGCAAGTGTACACACACAAGTTTACTCACACACTCACACACAGGCCTGCTTCCAGCTCTGTGACAGGAAGGAAGCAGTGGTCCAGAGGAGGAAGAGGAGGAGTCTGTCTGTCTGCTCTACACAACTGGCTCCATGGTTTCTGCTTGTGTGAGAGGGTGAGAGAGGTGTGTGAGGTGTGTGAGAGAGTGAGAGAGGGTGTGAGAGGGTGAGAGAGGGTGTGAGAGGGTGTGAGAGAGTGTGAGAGGGTGAGAGAGAGTGTAAGAGGGTGGGAGAGGGTGTGAGAGGGTGAGAGAGGGTGTGAGAGAGTGTGAGAGGGTGAGAAGAGAGGAAGAGAAGGAGAGGAGGAGGAGAGGAGGAGAGGAGGAGGAGAGGAGGAGGAGATGGAGGAGGACAGGAGGAGGAGATGGAGGACAGGAGGAGATTGAGGAGGAGATGGAGAAGGAGGTAAGGAGGAGAGGAGTAGGTAAGGAGTAGGAGAGGAGGAGGAGGAGGAGAGGAGGAGGAGAGGAGGAGTAGAAAGCGGCCCCTGCTGTGTGGTTGTCAGGTGTCCTGGAGCGTGTCAGCACCTCTCAGGCTTCACTTCCTCCCGGTGTCCTCTCTATTTTTTCCCCAGTGCAACGCGGACCAAACTTTGAAAACATCCACCTTAATAGGAGCAGGTTGGAGGAGTCGACTCTTCCCATCTATCAAACTGGGATCCAGGGTGTCAGCGCTGACACATCCTGACAGAGAAGCTCCACACCATCACTGCCCTGCTGCTGCTGATGATACTGGCCTCCAAATCTCTCTCTCTCTCTCTCCTCTCACTCTCTCTCTCTCTCTCTCTCTCTCTCTCTCTCTCTCTCTCTCTCTCTCTCTCTCTCTCTCTCTCTCTCTCGCTGTGTCTCACCAGCTCTTTCTCTCTTCTCTCTCTTTCATCTTGTCTCTCTCGCTCTAACTCTCTCTCTTTAACTCTGTGTCTCACCAGCTCTCTCTCTCTCATCTTCTCTTGCTCTCTCTCTCTCTCTCTCTCTCTTTCTTCTCTCTCTCTCTCTCTTTCATTCTTTTATCTGTTCTCTCTTGTGTTTGTGTGTGTGTGTGTCTGTGTGAGTGTGTGTGTGTGTGGACACAGTGCTCTGAGAGTGTGTTGATGGAAGAGGGAGAGATCTTGCAGTGAGGACAGCGATAGAGAGTGGATAGTTTAGACCGCCAGGGGTGAGTTGACCCTCCCTCCTCACTCCCTCCCTGCCCACTCCCCCTCCCCTCCCCCATCCACCCACCCCCCCCCAAACCCAGAAACTGGGAAGAACATAAAATAAATACCAGCTTGAGAAATTCCCCCAACACAACAACGCCTCCTGAAGACAAAAACAGAAATAATACAATTGGTGTGTGTGTGTGTGTGTGTGTGTGTGATGCTTGTCAGGCCCCACGGCGTGAGGAATTTGAGAAGCATTGATTGGGTGTATTGACCATCCGCCATGTGTGTGTGTGTGTGTGTGTGTGTGTGTGTGTGTGTGTGTGTGTGTGTGTGTGTGTGTATGTGAGCGTGAGTGTGTATTTATGTATGAGTGAGTGTGTGTTCGTATCTGTGAGTGAGTGTGTGTGTGTGTGTGTGTGTGTGTGTGTGTGTGTGTGTGTGTGTGTGTGTGTGTATATGAGTGAGTGTGTGAGTGTGTGTGTGTGTGTGTGTGTGTGTGTGTGTGTGTGTGTGTGTGTGTGTGTGTGTGTGTGTGTGTGTGTGTGTGTGTGTGAGTGAGTGTGTGTGTTCCATGGTCAGCTCTACTTGGTCAGACAAATCATCATTCTCAAATTTGTTTAACTGACAATTGATGTTTTTTCCAAATACTTTGTGAATTTATTTTCCAAAATATTGTTTGAAATTCTTTTCATGAAGTCAGTCTGTCTGAGTTAATCTTCTCTCTCTCTCTCTCTCTGTCTCTCTCTCTCTCTCTCTCTCTCTCTCTCTCTCTCTCTCTCTCTCTCTCTCTCTCTCTCTCTCTCTCTCTCTCTCTCTCTCTCTCTCTCTCTGTCTCTGTCTCTCTGTCTCTCTCTCTCTCTCTCTCTCTCTCTCTCTCTCTCTCTCTCTCTCTGTCTCTCTGTCTCTCTCTCTCTCTCTCTCTCTCTCTCTCTCTCTCTCTCTCTCTCTCTCTCTCTCTGTCCCAAATATTAAGGCACTTTCAGACGCTTCACACAGTAACATGTCTGTTTCGCTCTGACTGGCAGCAACAAAAGTAACAGAGACAGAGAGAGACATAAAGAAAGAGAGAGACACAGAGGGAAAGAGACAGAGAGAGAGAGAGAGAGAGAGAAAGAAAGAGAGAGAGGGGGAGAGACAGAGAGAGAGGGAAAGAGAGATGGAGAGAGAGAGAAAGAGGGGGAGAGACAGAGAGAGGGAGCGAGAGAAAGGGAAAGAGAGGGAGAGAGAGAGAGAGAGAGATAGCGAGAGGGAGAGAGAGAGAAAAAAAGATAGAAAAATGTAGAAAGTGAACGACAAATCAGCCTCTTTAATTCTCCTTGTCACCACATAATGTCCTCAGTAGGACAAAACGCTGACCCAGAGAAACCTGAGGAGACTTTCAGAACCCACCTCCCTCCACCCTGCATGGAGCCATGGGATATTCCCACACACACACACAGCCATGGGATATTAACTGCTACATGTATAAATCTGGTGCTGCTCGGGTCCAAGTCCCTGTTCACACACACACACACACTGTCACACACACACACACTGTCACACACACACTGTCACACACACACAGATGTCTGAGACTGTGGAGTCAGTTTTTTACTGCTCACCAGGGTTCAGTCTACAGAACAGGTCTGGGCCTTGTCTGAGCTAGCTAACGCTCCGGCTAACGCGCCGGCTAATGCTCCAGCTAACGCTACGGCTAACGCTATGGCTAACGCTACGGCTATCTTAACTAACAGGCTATCTGGGCTGGAAAATGCTACAGTACCGTAGCCAGCGCTAAGCTATCATGTTCCCACCTTGCTACGCTAATTTAATTAAGTAAACAAGAGAGAAAGAGAAATAGAGAGAGAGGGTGAGAGACAGCAAGAGAGAGTGGGGAAGGGAGAAGGAGAGAAAAAGAGAGAGAGACAGAGGGAGAGAGGGGGTTAATGGCTTCTTCCAGGACTTGACTTTAAAATCCAGCCAGGCTCTCATGTTCCCACTTAGCTAAGCTACATTAACAACCTTGAACCAATGTCCTGATCATGTTGACTACTGTGGAGGCTGGAGCAGGGACACACTGGAAGGGAATACCCCTTCATCCCTTCACCCCTTCATCCCTTCACCCTCTTCATCCCTTCATCCCTTCACCCCTTCACCCCTTCATCCCTTCACCCCTTCATCCCTTCACCCTCTTCATCCCTTCATCCCTTCAACCCTTCACCTCTTCATCCCTTCACCCCTTCACCCCTTCATCCCTTCACCCCTTCACCCCTTCATCCCTTCACCCCTTCATCCCTTCACCCTCTTCATCCCTTCAACCCTTCACCTCTTCATCCCTTCACCCCTTCACCCCTTCATCCCTTCACCCCTTCATCCCTTCACCCTCTTCATGCCTTCATCCCTTCAACCCTTCACCTCTTCACCCCTTCATCCCTTCACCCCTTCAACCCTTCATCCCTTCATCCCTTCAACCCTTCACCTCTTCACCTCTTCATCCCTTCACCCCTTCATCCCTTCACCCCTTCATCCTTTCATCCCTTCATCCCTTCACCCGTTCACCCCTTCATCCCTTCACCTCTTCACCCCTTCATCCCTTCACCCCTTCATCCCTTCACCCCTTCACCCCTTCATCCCTTCACCCCTTCATCCCTTCACCCTCTTCATCCCTTCATCCCTTCAACCCTTCAACCCTTCACCTCTTCACCCCTTCATCCCTTCACCCCTTCACCCCTTCATCCCTTCACCCCTTCATCCCTTCACCCTCTTCATGCCTTCACCTCTTCACCCCTTCATCCCTTCACCCCTTCACCCCTTCACCCCTTCATCCCTTCATCCCTTCAACCCTTCACCTCTTCACCTCTTCATCCCTTCACCTCTTCATCCCTTCACCCCTTCATCCCTTCACCCCTTCATCCTTTTATCCCTTCATCCCTTCACTCCCTTCACTCTCTTCACCCTTCATCCCTTCACCCCTTCATTCCTTCACCCCTTCACCCCTTCATCCCTTCACCCCTTCACTCCTTCACTCCTTCACCCCTTCATCCCTTCACCCCTTCACCTCTTCACCCTTCATCCCTTCACCCCTTCACCCCTTCATCCCTTCACCCTTCACTCCTTCACTCCTTCACCCCTTCATCCCTTCACCTCTTCACTCCTTCATCCCTTCATCTCTTCATCTCTTCATCCCTTCATCCACATGTTCCCCTGTCTGGTACCCAGGACCTGTCTGGTACACACACAGCTGGTACCTCCCTGCTGGTCCAGCAACACAGAGGTCAAAGAAGTGATGTGATGTTGTTTAGTCCTTGACTCACACATGGTCAACTGATGCTATGATTTGTTTTTAATTCATCTATTCTGCACATAGCTTAGGGTCTGCTTTCATACATCGTCTTGTTGTTATATGTGTGTGTGTTTACACCTTTGTGTGAGTGTACTCGTGTTTGTGTGCGTGCGCTAGTTTCTTTGCTTATTTTTGTTGGTGAACCTCATGCAAACGATCTTAGCAGGAATCATTTATTCTTCATAGAAAGAGAGAGAGAGAGGGAGGGAAAGGAGAGAGGGTGGGAGAGAGAGGGAGAGAGAGAGAGAGAGAGGGAGAGAAAGAGGGAGGGAAAGAGAGAGAGAGAGAGAGAGAGAGAGAGAGAGAGAGAGAGAGAGAGAGAGAGAGAGAGAGAGAGGGAGAGATTCAGAGATAATCTGTGAAAAGTAGCCACAGAACTGGGCTTTCTGCGCTTGTTGGCCCCTACCTGAGGTCACTACCTGAGGTCACTACCTGAGGTCACTACCTGAGGTCACTACCTGAGGTCACTACCTGAGGTCACTACCTGAGGTCACTACCTGAGGTCACTACCTGAGGGACACATTAACAAGTTCTCTGATCTTCCCTACAGACACACTCACACACTCTTACACACACTTTTACACACACTCTTACACACACACACATACTCTTACACACACACCTTGGCAGCCAAGTCCTTCTGTCTCTCTCCCTGGTGATCCAGTCACAGACTCTCTATTCCTCCAATCTTCCATCCATGTATCTCTCTATCCTTCCATCCCTCTCTCACAGTGATTAAATCAAGCTGGACATTGTTGTGTAGGTGGGAGAGAGAGAGAGAGAGAGAGAGAGAGAGAGAGAGAGGAGGGAGTGGGAGAGGGAGAGAAAGAGGAGGGAGAAGGAGAGAAATAGGAGAGAGAGGAGAGAGAGAGGGAGAGAGAGGAGGGAGAGAGAAGTAGAGAGTAGAGGGAGAGAGAGAGAGAGAGAGAGGGAGAAAGAGAGAGGAGGGAGAGAGAATTAGAGGGAGAGAGAGAGAGAGGAGGGAGAGAGAGGGAGAGAGAGAGAGGGAGGGAGAGAGAGGGAGAGAGTAGGGAGAGAGAGAGAGAGAGAGGGAGGGAGAGAGGAGGGAGGAACCAGCTGTAGTGACAGTGTTCCAGTCACACTAACTCCCCTGTTTCTTCCCCAGCGACTCCCAACACTGCTGCCTTTAATGAGGAGAACCCCATGTTCATGTCCCAGGAAACACACTATCATCTGTGAACCAAGGGGAGGGGAGGACGGGGGGAGGAGAGGGGAAGAGAAGGGAGGGGAAGGGAGGGAGGAGGAGAGGGGGAGGGAGGCACGGAGGAGGGGAGGGTGAAGGTGGGGAGTGAAAGGGAGGCTAGAAGAGAAAAACACATAAATCTGTCTGAGTTCAGGAGAGTGTGTTGAGAGGAGTGTAGAGCTGTGAAACAGACTGGCCTTCCTGTGACACAAGCTGACTTCTCAAAATGGCCGCACACATATCTGTCTACCCATAAAGAAGGACGCAGGAAAACTTTTTTTTCTTCTTAAAGGAGCAACATTTAAGGTACTACAGTTCCCAGAATGCATGAGTAGTTTCATGGAAGATTGCATGACGAGCCTAGCATACTCATACACACACACATCCCTGCCCCGGGGCATGGTGTTTAAATTACAGAAGGAGGAAGGAGAGGGGGGAGGAGAGGAGGAGGGGGTAGAGGAGGGGAGAGGAGACAAGGAGGGGGTGGAGGAGGAAAGGAGGAGTGGGGGGGGGGGGGCGGGGGGTATGTGTGAAAAAAAAGTTTCCTGAACATAGAAAATGATTTTCTCGGGCGGGTTTTAAGAGTGAACATCCTGCTCAGGAGGTCCCCTAATCATCACCAGAGAGATTTACACTGAGAACACACACTGTGCTGACCATACTGCTCATCTGTTGACTTTGGCTGACTGTGTGTGAGCGGTATGGGGTGTGTGTGTGTGCACGCCGCTGCCATTTGAGACTTTGGTGACTTGGCCCTGGGTGGGGTGCACCTCTGTGGGGTTTTTAGGCAACCGCGCACACACACACACGCACACACACATGCACACACACACAGACTGTGCAGTACATTAGACACATGGAAATACACTTGTGCATATCCTGTCTGTGATTGGTCACTTGATAAACACACGCTAAGCACGACATCACACCAAAGTACACGCACATAGTTACACACACACACATAATCTGCTTCCTGTTATAGCCACTCAGAAGGGCCTCTGTGTGTGTGTGTGTGTGTGTGGATCCTCCTGTGTGTTGGTGTCATTAAGAGTGTGTGTGGTATGTGTGTGTGGTGCATGTGTGTGTGGTATGTGCATGTGTGTGTGTGTGTGTGTGTGTGTGATATGTGCATGTGTGTGTGTGTGTATGTGCGTGTGCGTGGTATGTGCGTGTGTGTGTGTGTGACAGAATTTCAGGACTCCCACCCACAGTTCCCCTGGCCTCAGCCCCAGTATGAACAGAACCGTGTGTGTGTGTGTGTGTGTGTGTGTGTGTGTGTGTGTGTGTGTGTGTGTGTGTGTGTAGCTCAGGGCAGTCTGTTCTCCACAGCTCAGGCAGTCCTCACCAATGTGCTTGTGATTAGGTGGCTTAATTACAGCTGTAAAAACAATGTTGATATAAGCCTCACAACAGCACACTGTCAGACACTATTAGACTACCTTGGAAGGCAGCCATTGTTATCCAAGACTTCCAACCACCCTCTCCCCTCTTCACCCCATCCAGCCCTCCCCTCCCCTCCTCTCCTCCTTTTCTCCTCTCTCCCTCTGTTTCTCTCCTTGGATTCAGACAAAGTTAGAATAAGAGAGAGAGACAGAGAGGGAGAGAGGGAAAGAGAGAGACAGAGAGAGACAGAGAGAGAGAGAGAGAGAGAGAGAGAGAGAGAGAGAGAGAGACAGAGAGAGACAGAGAGAGACAGAGAGAGAGAGAGAGAGAGAGAGAGAGAGAGAGAGAGAGAGAGGGGGAAAAGAAAAAGGTGTTCCAGACAGGATGGAGGGAAGAAAGAAAAGTAAGAGGAATGTAAACCTCAAGCACGCAGATCCTGGGTGGTCCTGAAGGGGAAAGTCTCTCTCTCTCCATCATTCCCTCTCTCTCTCTGTCTCTCCCCCACTCTCTCCGTCTCTCACCCTCTGTCATTCTCTCTCTCTCTCATCCCCTGTTCCTCTTGTGTGGCGTCACAGCCAGATGTCTCACAGGAACAGGTCACACTCACAGCTCATTGGCTGGTCTGGACTACAGGGGGGGAGAGAGAGAGAGACAGAGAGAGAGAGAGAGAGTGAGGGGGGGAGGGAGGGAGAGGTTGAGAAGGCGTGGGAGAGAAAGAGAGAGAGAGAGAGAGAGAGAGAGAGAGAGAGAGAAGAGAGAGAGAGAGAAGGAGAGAAGGCGTGAGGGAGACAGAGAGAGAGAGAGAGAGAGAGAGAGAGAGAAGGTGCTGGAAGGATGGCTGGTGATGTGATGGAGCAGTGTGAGTGACTGGGCTGAGATCCAGATCGTCAGGCTAACATGGTGGCCTCTACTCCCACTCACACTCAGTGTGTGTGTGTGTGAGAAAATGTGTGTGTGTGAGTGTGAGAACATGTGTGTGTGAGAACATGTGTGTGTGTGCAAGAGTGTGTGTGAGAGCATGTGTGTGTGTGAGAGAAAGTCTTGTTCATCCACACAGTTTAAGGAGGTCAGGAAAGCCTTGCTTCATGGTAACTTCGTAGACTGCACAAACACAACACACATCACAAACACAACACACGCACATGGTCCTTATGTCCCCTGTTGTGTCAGAGTGTATCCTCTCACCTCCCCTGAAAAGTGTCCAGCATGAAGTCTTTGTGTCAGGAAAACAGGCTGAATGAAAGAACTACAAAGAGGTGACTGTTGGGATCACACGCCCCATAGACCACCACTACAGGCCATTGGCCAGGTTGTAGTTTTTACTGGACACTGAAACCCCTGAGAGACAACAGAGCAGAGTAGATAGTGTTGTTGTGCCTCAGGTCTGTCTGACTGTTTCAAATGAAGATTCACGTCTAAGATTTAGCAGAGAGAGACAATCTACACCGAGACTAATATTGATGCCCCCTCTCTCTCCTCCTCTTTCTTCCAGTCTCTCTCTTCCTCTCTCCTCGCTCCCCCTCTCTCCCTCTCTCAAATGAGTTGAAAATGGTAATTTGTCACTGCTAATTTAACCTTCTTCAAATGAGTAAGTTAAGTGTTGACAGGAGACCACAGCGTCAAGGTCTCTCCGGGTCGGAGTCTCACCGTAATCGAAGCAGATTCAAAGTCTGAGGAACTCGACGGCAGTGAGTTTGTGGGGAGGAGGGTGAGGAGAGAGAGGAGAGAGGAGGGTGAGGAGATGGAGGAGGGTGAGGACATGGAGGGTGAGGAGAGTGAGGACAGCGAGGAGAGAGAGGAGAGAGAGGAGGGTGAGAAGAGAGAGGAGGGTGAGGAAAGCGAGGAGAGAGAGGAGAGAGAGGAGAGGAGACGAGAGAGAGGAGAGAGAGGAGAGAGAGGAGAGAGAGGAGGGTGAGGAGAGCGAGGAGAGAGAGGAGAGAGAGGAGAGGAGAGGAGAGAGAGGAGAGAGAGGAAGGTGAGGAGAGAGAGAGAGAGAGAGGAGAGAGAGAGAGAGAGAGGAGAGAGAGAGAGAGAGGAGAGGAGAGAGAGGAGAGAGAGGAAGGTGAGGAGAGAGAGGAGAGAGAGGAGGGTGAGGAGAGCGAGGAGAGAGAGGAAGGTGAGGAGAGAGAGGAGAGAGAGGAAGGTGAGGAGAGAGAGGGAGAGAGAGGAGGGTGAGGAGAGGAGAGGAGAGAGAGGAGAGAGAGGAAGGTGAGGAGAGAGAGGAGAGAGAGGAAGGTGAGGAGAGAGAGGAGAGAGAGGAGGGTGAGGAGAGAGAGGAGGGTGAGGAGAGAGAGGAGAGAGAGGAGGGTGAGGAGAGGAGAGAGAGGAGAGAGAGGAGGGTGAGGAGAGGAGAGAGAGGAGAGAGAGGAGGGTGAGGACAGCGAGCTCATTTCAATATCAAAGAAACATCTTGTTTTCCTCGTTTGCATGAAAGTGGGTGGAGCTTTGCCAGCGATGTCTCGATCAAGCTCCATCAAAATAAACGTGTGGAAAAGTGATCGTTTTTAGAATTAAACAAATACAATTTTTTTTTTTTTTACAAAAACAATTGGAGAAAAATAAACATTTTGGGGGTGGGGGAAGATATTTTATCGCAATTCTTTTATTTAATTACAAATATAGAGTTTTTTTATCATTTCGTTTCTAATGTCCTGAAATGTTAAGGTGAAGGGCGCTTCAGTATTTAAATATTTTCATATTTTGTGATGTAATTGATGCAAACCTGCCTCCTCTCCTTGATCGCTACGGAGACGAGAAACTGAATGTGAAAGTGTCCCAGCCTGTCAGACTGAAGGAGCCTGAATGTGTCGACACTGAAACCTTAAGATGGCAAAACTGCTTATTTTCACATTTGGCTGCATAAAACAGGTTGATGTGTGTTTTTTCCTCTCAGAATATTTGCAGAAGTCGTTTGCATATTCATAGTTCATCTGAGGGCTCGTCACTGAACCTGTCTGGGGGAGTTTGGGAGACAGATCATAGGGTGGATGGAGGCAGAGAAGGAAACACACACACAGAGAAACACACACACACACAGAGAAACACACACATACAGAAACACACACACACAACACACACACAGAGAAACACACACACAGAGAAACACACACATACAGAAACACACACACACAAACACACACAGAGAAATACACACACACAGGGAAACACACACAGTAACACAGAAACACACACACACAGAAACACACACTCACATAGAAACACACACGGAAACATGAAACACGCACATACAAATCCCCTTCTACTGCCCCCCCCCTGCCCCCCGCCCCCGCCCACCTGCCTCTTCCTGGCTTTGCTGCTGACAGCTGATGGAGTCAGAGTCGACCCTGGAGAATCTACAGGACATGATGAACCACTGACTCAGAGGTCAAACTGTCCTTCACAGGAACTCTGTCACTCTCACACACACGTGTATACACACACACACTCTCTCACACACACACACACACACACTATCTCTCTCGCACACTCTGCCTGGGTTAAATCCATCCCACCCATGTACGATACACCTGCATATCTACCTCTCTTTCCCTCTGTCTGTCTCTGTTTCTCTATCATCTCTCTTTCCCTCTTTCCCTCTTTCCCTCTTTCCCTCTTTCCCTCCCTCCCTCCCTCCCTCCCTCCCTCCCTCCCTCCCTCCCTCCCTCCCTCCCTCCCTCCTCTCTAGTGTCAGAGCATGTAAGGTGCCTTAGAAGTGACAGAGAGCTCTGTGATACATTCAGAACAAACACAGCGGATGTCCCAGAGAGAGCTGTGTGTGTGCTGTGTGTGTGTGCGTGTGTGTGTGTGTGTGTGTGTGTGTGTGTGTACTGTGTGCAATAATGGATTCCTCTCCCAGAGAACACAGAAACTTCTAGATTATGTGAATCATCTATTTAAAAAGACTAAACACGGCAGTCCATATATCTTTACTGTATCCTTGGGTAAGGCACTTCACCCTGCTTGCCTCAGGGGGAATGTCCCTGTTCTTGCTGTAAGTGGCTCTGGATAAGAGCGTCTGCTGAATGACTAAATGTAAATACAGAAATCCATATTTGCTTTAATGCAACTTGAGTTGGAACAGGTGTATTCAAGTCTCAATAGAAGAGCTATGTCAATGTGTATCATAATGACATTATAATGTTATTTAATATAGTGTATAGGAGCACATAATAGCAGCTGTTGCTAATGTTGTAATAATTGCAGGAACATGCTAAGTCCAGCTCAGTTCCGAGTCATAGTTCATCTCATATATAAGCTACTGAATGATGAATCCCTCCCAGCCTGTCTGTGCTCCTGCTGGATCCCATCAGGGAACGTTCAAACACTGAGTTCATACTCTGACACGGTTTGTGCTTCAATTAGACGTGTGTTTGTCAATCCGAGTGTGTTTGGGCTGAAGTGTGGGGGGGGGGGGTGTGAGGTTGTGTGTGTGTGAGGATGTGTGTGTGTGAGGGTGTGTGTGTGAAGATGTGTGTGTGAGGGTGTGTGTGTGTGTGTGTGTGTGTGTGTGTGTGTGTGTGTGTGTGTGTGTGTGAGGGTGTGTGTGTGCGTGTGTGTGTGTGTGTGAGGGTCGCTTCTGAAACAGCCCAGAAGAAGAAATTATATTTATCATAATTAAAATAAATAATTCTTTACTATAAAAATAAAAGAAATGTTGTGAGAAGATATCGTACTTCAAGCACGGTCAAATTTCTTTGTATATTTTTGTTCTTCTGCTTCTCCAGGGACAGATTTTTTATGTTTGTTTGATTTGTTAAATAAATAACAGTAATAATAATGATGATGAAAAAAAGATAGGATTCGATTTCAGCCATTTATATTTCAGGTTCCAGAAGAGAAGCAGCATTAGATCAAATAAACAGCAGAGAGATGTCTGCAAAGAGAACTAATGGACTGAAGTGCTGCTGTGTGTGTGTGTGTGTGTGTGTGTGTGTGTGTGTGTGTGTGTGTGTGTGTGTGTGTGTGTGTGTGTGTGTGTGTGTGTGTGTGTGTGTGTGTGTCTGTGTGTGTCTATGTTGTGTTGTGTGTTCTTCTGAAACACTTGTCCTTGTGAACTGAAACAGAAGTTTTAAAAAGACCAAGGAAAAGACGGAATCTCTGCTGTTGTGCTGTGAGGACTGAGGCTCACAGCAGGACCTGAACACAGCAGGACCTGAACACAGCAGGACCTGAACACAGCAGGACCTGAACACAGCTGAGGACCTGAACACAGCTGAGGACCTGAACACAGCAGGACCTGAACACAGCTGAGGACCTGAACACAGCAGGACCTGAACACAGCTGAGGACCTGAACACAGCAGGACCTGAACACAGCAGGACCTGAACACAGCAGGACCTGAACACAGCTGAGGACCTGAACACAGCTGAGGACCTGAACACAGCAGGACCTGAACACAGCAGGACCTGAACACAGCTGAGGACCTGAACACAGCAGGACCTGAACACAGCAGGACCTGAACACAGCTGAGGACCTGAACACAGCAGGACCTGAACACAGCTGAGGACCTGAACACAGCTGAGGACCTGAACACAGCAGCAGGACCTGAACACAGCAGGACCTGAACACAGCAGCAGGACCTGAACACAGCTGAGGACCTGAACACAGCAGGACCTGAACACAGCAGCAGGACCTGAACACAGCAGCAGGACCTGAACACAGCAGCAGGACCTGAACACAGCAGGACCTGAACACAGCAGGACCTGAACACAGCTGAGGACCTGAACACAGCAGGACCTGAACACAGCAGCAGGACCTGAACACAGCAGGACCTGAACACAGCAGGACCTGAACACAGCAGGACCTGAACACAGCAGCAGGACCTGAACACAGCAGGACCTGAACACAGCAGGACCTGAACACAGCAGGACCTGAACACAGCAGGACTGAACACAGCAGGACCTGAACACCGAGGGACCTGAACACAGCAGGACTGAACACAGCAGCAACTCAGTCCCATTATTATAGCTCCAGTCCTGGAGGATGGGACGAGCAGGTGAGGAGTGGAGAGAGGAGTAGCTCAGCTGGCCTCAAGTGTGTGTGTGTGTGTGTGTGGGTGTGCGTGTGTGTGTGTGTTGAGACAGACAGAAAGACAGACAGACAGACGGACAGACAGAGACAGACAGACAGAGAGACAGACAGACAGACAGACAGACAGACGGACGGACAGACAGAGACAGACAGACAGACAGACAGACAGACAGACAGACGGACGGACGGACGGACGGACGGACAGACAGAGACAGACAGACAGACAGACAGACAGAGACAGACAGACAGACAGACAGACAGACAGACGGACAGACGGACAGACGGAGACAGACAGACAGAAGGACAGACAGACAGACAGACAGACAGAGACAGACAGACAGACAGACAGACAGACAGACAGACAGAGACAGAGACAGACAGGCAGACAGGCAGACAGGCAGACAGACAGAGACAGACAGACAGACAGACAGACAGACAGACAGACACCAGGTTCGTCTCCTGTCTGTAGAGGAGGTGGTGTCGTTCTGGCCCCAGCAGGGTCAGTGTTCCAGCAGCATCTTCACACCAGGGGCAGAGATACGACTCACAAACGAGCTCAAATATTTATAAACGCCCCTCAGGAGAGGAGAGAGGGGCCGTACAGTGGAGCAGCCTGAGATCGATACAGAGAGCCTGGTTGTTATGATATAAAATATACATTTGTGTTTGTTTTTTTGTTTGTTTTGAAGTTTGGCTGTGTGTGTGTGTGTGTGTGTGTGTGTGTGTGTGTGTGTGTGTGTGTGTGTGTGTGTGTACACCACTGCTGCTGGGATTGGCTGGCTCTGCTAAAGTGTCGCGGGTGAGAACGCCCTGTTATTTGTCTTGTTCATTTAAAAGAATTGTGACAAAACAAACAATCATCCATAACCTATAACAAATAAGAGGTTAGCAGAGGGCATTTAAACAGCCCATCTGCCCCCTGCTCACGGCAGCTGGACTTGATGTTTGGGGCGTTAACTGTTTGCCCCTGTGGTGTATTGTCCCTATAGTTCAGCACCCGTACCCGCCCCTCTGGGTGGATAACTTTGTTTAGTGGTGAGCTAAATCAATCTGCTCCTTTCCCCATGGTTCAACGGGCCAGCCTCACAGCAGAGGACGAAGGGAGCACTTGATACGAGTCTCGGCCCCGCCGACCCCACGTACCTCTGGTTTACAGCCGTTGATGCCTGTTCTCATGGCCGGGGGGAGGGGGGGCGGTGAAGGAACGAGAGGCTCCGCCCCTGGCGGTGTTCAGGTGTGACAGCTCGCCCCGTTGCTCCGTGACCCTGGTCAGGAGACAAAACAACGTCGATGCTAATTCCCCTTCAAACACATTAACGGCCCCGCTCAGCCCCTGGGAGGCACAGGGAGAGAACCCTGATCGATCCACCAGGACAAGAAAACCATGAATAAATTTAGCACTAATTGATTTTTTTTCCCTCCTTCTTCTTCTCTTCCTCCTCCTCCTCTTCCTCCTCCTCCTCTTCCTCCTTCTTCTCAGAAACTAACGTAAAAATAAAATTGAGACCTGCTGTGGACCAGTTAAACGCTTTCCTACAACTTCCAATTAACAGGAGAAATAAATCGCAATAATTTTACAATTATTATTATTATTATCAACAAAGAAAGACAAATTAGATCCCGTCAACAAATAAAAACACAAATTAAAATATATCTTCTGTTAGTAATTCTATTATTTAGCAGCTAAGCGTAGCTCTGGGTGAGAGAGCTTCCAATGAGGGAAGATAAACTATAACAACAAAAATATTTGTTATTTTATTTTTAAGACTAAATAGATTACATCAATAAACAAATGTAGACATGAATAAAAAATATATTTTCTGTGAGTAACTCTGTCATTTCTCAGTTTAGCATATAGCTCTGTGAGAGAACAGAAGTAGGCTGATCTGCAGGGATGGAGTTTCATCACAAATGTTTGACAAGAGTCAATATCGTCCACCTTGAGATCTGATGCCAAACAAACAAAGAGAATTCATTCTGCTGAGGAAAAGGGGAGGGGTGTGTGTGTGTGTGTGTGTGTGTGTGTGTGTGTGTGTGTGTGTGTGTGTGTGTGTGTGCTGGTGTGTGTGTGTGTGTCTGGGTGGAGGTTATCTGCCGAGCAACAACCCTATAAGTTAACCCATTAGGTTTCATGGATTTCAGCTACCTTTTAATTGCTTTCAATGGGGATTGGAGTGGTTAGAGGGGAGAGGGTGTCACACATCTGCACTAGAACTGCCCCCGCTGCCCCCCTGCCCCCACACTGCCCCCACACTACCCCCCTGCCCCCACTGCCTGCACACATGCCGGGCACAGGGAGGGCTACTGTCAATACTGGACGGAGAGGAGAGGGAAAAAACTAACATTAAAAAAAGATGTAAAAAGATCAAGTGTTGGGAGCGGGGGTGGGGTGGGGGGGGTGGTGTATCGAAAATGTTTCTAGATGAAGTTGGATTTGAGAGAAAGTGTGTTGAAACTGATACAGGAGTGGCTGAACAATAGAAGGTTGTTCTTTGTGGTAAAAATGCTCTAAAGTTCTGCTGCAGGTTGTGGAACAACGTGAGAGGAATATCTGGATTTTTCTAGATATTTCAATATTACACAATACGCCTTTAAAATAAACTTATTTGTATTGAATTAACCTGAAGAAATCCAAGGCCGATTCTCAGGTGTCTAAAACGTTCATGTTTCCAATTGATACAAATTTTGGGAAAATGATTAACTTAAAGGGCAAATGGTAAATGAAACCCCCCCCCCCAAAAAAAAAATGTCCGTAGAATTACAAAGACATGATATTTTGCTTAATGTCACTTTTTAACTACATTTCTTCTGAAATCAGAGTAGAAAAGTGAATTATTTTACTGTTGGAGATTTTTGGCAGGAAAATGTAGACAGAATATTTTTAAGTGAATCTTAACTCTCAAAAAATTATAAAGAATATCTTTTAAATGATCCTGTACAACATTTTCTTCTGTTTTTAATCCTTCGCGGTCTTTACCGTGAGCTGGTGAGCGCGAGCCGTCACCGAGTGAAAGCGCCGCGTGCAGGAGAGGTCTCGTGCTCTCCTCGCTCTCCCGGAGGTCTCGTGCTGCCTCCTATTGGTGGAGCCTGAGAACTACAGCTCGCGCTGATCACGGGAGACTCGGACCTGCGTCAGAAAAAAGGGTTTTGTTTTGTTATAATGACTAGAAACATCTCCAGAGTGTCTCTTCTACAGCAGGACAGAGAGAGATGCTCCTCTGTCTCCTTCCAGCTGGAACAACCAGGCTGGAGTTCAGAGAGGAACACACACAACAACACACAAATTCACACACACACACACATTATCACACTCACACACAGCCCTCTGGCAACACGCAACCACTCGCAAATGCGAAAATAGGTTGCGTCTTCACTACGCTGTGTGTGTGTGTGTGTGTGTGTGTGTGTGTGTGTGTGTGTGTGTGTGTGTGTGTGACTGTCAAGCGACCACACCCCTGCTCTGTCCTTCATCTCATCACTATATTTGTCATTTGATTTGATTCTTTTGTTTTGTGTCTCAGTTTAATCAGGATCTTGTCTCCAGCATGTCACAGTCACTCTGATTATCTGATACGTATGAAATCATATAAATTATAATGATAATACCTGGTCTAAAACTACAGGAGTGTAAGCAATTCCTGTTGTAATATGTGTGTGTGTGTGTGTAGAGTATTTGTGTGTGTATGTGCATGTGGAGTGTGTGTATGTAGTGTGTGTGTAGAGTGTGTGTGTAGAGTGTGTGTGTGTAGTGTGTGTGTGTGTAGAGTGTGTGTGTGTGTGTGTGTGTGTAGAGTGTGTGTGTGTGTAGAGTGTGTGTAGAGTGTGTGTGTGTAGAGTGTGTGTGTAGAGTGTGTGTGTGTGTGTGTGTGTGTGTGTGTGTGTGTGTGTGTGTGTGTGTGTGTGTGGAGTGTGTGTGTGCGTGTAGAGTGTGTGTGTGTGTGTGTGTAGAGTGTGTGTAGAGTGTGTGTGTGTGTAGAGTGAGTGTGTGTGTGTAGAGTGTGTGTAGAGTGTGTGTGTGTAGAGTGTGTGTGTGTGTGTGTGTGTGTGTGTGTGTGTGTGTGTGTGTGTGTGTGTGTGTGTAGACAGGGAGGGTCTTCTGGGACACCAGCCTGGCTGGTCAACTCAGGTTGCCAGGTTCTTGAAGTTCATTGTGTTCGCCATGTTGAAATCCCCGCAGGCCCACACATCTGTCCTTCCTCCCCCTCCTCCCCCGTTCTCCCCTCCTCCCCCTCAGACGGGGGGGGGCAGGGTGTCACTTTGGTGAAGCAAGCGATCTGGAGAACGGGTCAAACATGACATCATCACTGCATCAGAGCAGACGGGGGGTGGGGGGGGGCCTGATTAGGGGCAGGTTGGGGTGGAAAAGGATGGGGGGCTGAGGAGGGGGGTGAGGCAGATGTGCATCATTGTCATTCTGTATTTGCTGCCGTATGAATAACCTGCAGATGTTTGGAATCAAGAGCAGACTGTCACACACACACACACACTCAAACACACCCTCATCACACACACACGCACCCTCACACACACACTAACAAACACACACTTCCCGTCCTAGTTAGACATGCACAACTGCTTCCTCTCAAAACAAGCATGGATCTCCACGACGACACACAAACTGAAAACACATCATGACACAGACACACACAATGACACACAGCACAGACAAACACAGCACAGACATACAGCACAGACACACAGCAGGAAGGACAGCACAGACACACAGCAGAAAGGACAGCACTGATCCTCTCCTGTTTTCAGTTTCATGTTTTTCCAGTTTGTTGTTGTTGTTTTACTTTTGTTTTATATTTCATGTTGGAGTAATGATATTTTTGTCGATACCTGTGGCAAACAAACTTCATGTCTCTGTGTCTCTCCCCCTTCTCCCTCCCTCCCCCTCTCTCTTGTTCTGTCTATGATGTAATTTTCATCATCTTGCAAGTGTGTGAGGTGGGCTGTGTATGTGTCAGGGTTATGGGAGGGAGGGAGGGAGGGAGGGAGGGAGAAGGGGAGGAGGGAGGGAGAGAGAGAGAGAGAGAGAGAGAGAGGGAGAGGGAGCCAGCGTTTTACCAGCTACCTCACAATTAGGAACGACTTCTAGGAATAACTGGGGGTGGAAGGGGGGGGTTCAGAAATTAACATGGGAGGAGAGAGAGGTGTGGGGTGGACGGTTTCTTGGAGGTAGAAGGCTGTTTCAGAATACCCCCGGCTGGGAGTGAGACTGGGTCAGATTAAAGCAGACTCGGGTGAATTCAAGCTCTAACTTTATCAACATCAAACCACTAGAGTTTTGGCCCTCTACATTTTTTCAAGTGCTGTCAATAGATCTAAATATTTCACATTGCCCCGGACGATTTATTGTTTGATGTTTTAAAAACTTGCCTGGAATGAAAGAAAATTCATTAAAGACAGAGAGAGAGAGGGGAGAGAGGGATGGAGAGGGGGGAGGAGGGGGATCGAGAGGGGGAGGAGGGGGATCGAGAGGGGGAGGAGAGGGATGGAGAGAGGGAGAAGGGGGGAGAGACCCCCTTGTGAGGGAAAGATGTGCGATAAGCTTTGAATGTGGAGTTTAGCCAGGTTATTGATCATTCTCTTTCTTGTGTGACAAAAATCACCAGGGAGACCAGGAGAGAGAAGGAAGAGAGAGAGGGAGGAGAGGAGGAGAGAGAAGTAGGAGAGGAGAGAGAAGGAGGAGAGGAGCGAGAAGGAGGAGGAGAGAGAGGGAGGAGAGAAAGGGAGGAGAGAGAAGGAGAGAGAAGGAGGAGGGAGAAGAACTGAAAGAAAGAGAAGCAATAGAAGAGAGAGGGGATGGAGGAAGGGAGAGAGAGAGGGGGGATGAAAGCAGTGCGCTGGACAACAAGACAACAATGAGTGCATGGTGTTGGTGAGACGGTGTTCACACACACACACACACACACACACACACACACACACACACACACACAGAAACCTGAGGGAGAATGACCAACAAACACACACCAGAGTTCCTTTGTTTTTTGGTCAAATAAAGAATTGAAGTTCTCTCTTCCCAGCAGGTGGATATCAGACTGTGCAAGTTAGTTTAGTTACTGTTTTTGGAAAAGATGATCTCAAGGAGAGAGAAAGAGAGGGAGAGAGAGGGAGGAGAGAGGGAGGAGAGAGGGAGGAGAGAGAGGGGAGGAGAGAGAGGGAGGAGAGAGGGAGGAGAGAGGGAGGAGAGAGAGAGGAGGAGAGAGAGGGAGGAGAGAGGGAGGAGAGAGGGAGGAGAGAGAGGGGAGGAGAGAGAGGGAGGAGAGAGGGAGGAGAGAGAGGGGAGGAGAGAGAGGGAGGAGAGAGGGAGTAGAGAGGGAGGAGAGAGAGGGGAGGAGAGAGAGGGAGGAGAGAGGGAGGAGAGAGAGGGGAGGAGAGAGAGGGAGGAGAGAGGGAGGAGAGAGAGGGGAGGAGAGAGAGAGGGAGGAGAGAGGGAGGAGAGAGGGAGAGAGAGAGAGGGAGGAGAGAGAGGGAGGAGAGAGGGAGGAGAGAGGGAGGAGAGAGAGGGGGAGGAGAGAGAGGGAGGAGAGAGGGAGGAGAGAGGGAGGAGAGAGAGGGGAGGAGAGAGAGGGAGGAGAGAGGGAGAGAGAGAGGGAGGAGAGAGAGGGAGGAGAGAGGGAGGAGAGAGGGAGGAGAGAGAGGGGAGGAGAGAGAGGAGAGAGAGAGAGAAAAAGAGGGTTTTTTCCCATTGTAAAATGATTGGATAAGACAGAAGGTATGCTGAAATGTAGCAGCAGGGTTTCAAACCTGACATGGGTGTTGTGATGAAGCTGTTCTGAGAGAAAACAGCAAACTGGTTCATTTTCCTGCTCTTCAGGTGAAATCCTCTTTTCTCTCATTAGTTCGTCATCCCCCTCTCCCTCCCTCCCTCCCTCTCCCTCCCTCCCTCCCTCCCTCCCTCCCTCCCTCCCTCCCTCCCTCCCTCCCTCCCTCCCTCCCTCCCTCCCTCCCTCCCTCCCTCCCTCCCTCTCCCTCCCTCCCTCCCTCCCTCTCTCCTTCCCTCCCTCCCTCCCTCCCTCCCTCCCTCTCTCCTTCCCTCCCCCCTCTTGTTCTGGTTTGTTCTGCTCTTCAGTCTTATCGTCTCACTGATCTCTTTATTAAAGTCCTGCTTTGATACATCTTCTAGCTTCACATACTCATTATCTTCTCGCTCCATTTCTGCCTCAATGTCTCTCTTTTACTCTGCTTTCTATCTATCTAGAGGAGGAGAGAGGAGAGGAGAGAGGAGAAAAAAAGAAGAGAGGAAGAACAAAATCCTGTCTGCTTGTCCTTCTCAGTGTTCACCTCAGGACACAGCAGGGTCTTTATCCCTCCATCCTTCCTTCTCTCTCTCTGTAGGGACCATCTTGCACTTTGGCATCAGGACGTGAAAAGTCTGTGTGTGTGTTTGAGTGTGTGTTTGAGTATGTGTTAGTGTGCCCCTGTCATTAAGGGCCTCAGCTGTGCTGTCACGTCTGGTGCGGAGGTGTGTGACATCCCCTGACCCCGCCCTCATCCTGACCCCGCCCTCATCCGGGCAGCCAGGCTGGAGGTGTGAGGAATACCTATGAAGGATGGAGGGAGTCCTTTCTGAACACACACACACGAGACGCAGAGGCACACACACACAGACAGACACACACACATTCGTTCTTTCCCTCAAAGTCTCTCTATTTTCCCTCTTTCTGCCTCCATGTAATTAGAACTCATGTAAAAGGTCATATTGTGTGATCCCCCCCCCCCTCGCTCTCGCCCTTCTCACCAGAACCCTGTGACCGCCCCTGTCCAACAGCCTCGGCTCAATTAGCTACAATCCCTCGTTAGCTATGATACCTCGTTAGCTCTGATACCTCGTTAGTGACAGCAGCTCTCTGTGTGACAGACCTCTGACGGGCTGTGTAATGGCAATATCTGTAAACACGGTCTGCGAATAAATCTGCATGCTTAAGTAGGCGTTCACCATCTGTCCAGAGCTGGGGTCGAGGCTGGGGCTGAGGCAGAGTGAGGCAGGGCGAGGCTAGATTTGGGGCTGAGGCAGAGAGACGCAGGAAGAAGGGCTGGCAAGCACCATGGAGGACGTCAGAGAAACACGACCTCTAACCTCTGACTCCTCATCTCCTGGGTGACCCTTGAACCGAGGCCCGTCTCTGATGAAGGGGGTAAGATCTGGCGGCCGGTTCTCCTCTGGTTCTGCGTTCTCCTAAACGGAACCAGATCCAGATCTGTCGCAGATCATCAGTTCAGATCTGAGGCCCAGAGACGCAAAAACCATCCTAGAACTGAGACAATCACTTCAGACTGCCTCCTCCATTCAGAGGTGATGTTGGTAAAGACACCAGGCTGGGAAACTCTGCAGCAGGATGGCCTTCATGAGGACAACACTATGAACACTATGATCACCTCAATGTCCACATCACCTGTCCACTATGTGTGCGCGTGACTGTGTGCGCGCGAGATCGCACCTTTCAAAGTGGAGATGGCTTCTGGGATGCTGAACTTTTGCTTGTTATCAGGAGAGAGACAGAGAGGAGAGAGAGGAGAGATGGAGGGAGGAGAGAGAGGAGAGTATGAGGAAGAGAATTGATCTACTGTCTACCAGAGGTGTGTTCCCCTGGGCTGGCCCTCTCTCTCTTCCTCCCTGTCTTCCTCCCTCCCTCCTCTCTCTCTTCCTCCCTGTCTTCCTCCCTCCCTCCCTCTCTTCCTCCCCTCTGCATGTCGTCTTCTCTCCTCCAGTTGACACTTGTATTGCCACTGGAGAGGAGGAAAGGGGGAGGAGAGGAAAGAAGGAGAAGAGAGAAGGGGGAGAGATAGAAGCGGATGAGAGAAGGGGAAAAAAGAGGGGGAAGGAGAGGAGAGAATGGGGAAGGAGGGGAGGGGAAGAGACCGCACTCTGTATCTGACACAAGGATTGATCTCCCCTGTAAGACTTCACTACACTCTCAGAAACACTGGGGTGAGCGAGGGGTGGAGAGGAGGGGGGTCAAGAGGAAAGGGTGGAGAGGATGAGGGAAGATAGAGGAGGAGGAGGAGAGAGGAACACTGACAGAGGAACAGAGAGAACAAGAGGATGACGCTTAATAACAAAGGCTTCTAATTGTCCTCCCTCCCCTCCTCCCTCCATCACCTTGCGGCTGAAGTCTAATTACGAGGAGAGTCGAGTCTGTCACCAGATATGAAGTTGCTAAGAGAGCAGACCCATGTAATCGATCAACACTGTACTCGTGGAAGGAAGCGGGGATGGAGGGCAGATGCGCCCCCCCCCCCGCCCCCCGCCCCCGCCCTCCCCCATCCCTCTCCGTGGGGTGGGAACCTGCAGCACCCTAAACCCTGGATCCAGGGGGCTCCGGAGAGACGGACAGGGATGATTACAGAGCAATAACCCACCAAATATTGGTAACACACACACGCGGATATTGTTAGTACACACACACATGGATATTGTTAGTACACACACACATGGATATTGTTAGTACATACACGCATGCGCGCACACACACACACACGGATATTGTTAACACCTACACACACACCCAGGGGGTTTTTCCCCTCATACGTCTGTGAGAGAAAGGTGAACCCGGTCACTCTAATTACACTGGGTTTTCTTTCTCACACACACACACACACACACTCTAACACACACACTCACACACACTCTTACAGTCTCACACACACTTACTGCCTCTCACCAGGCATAACTAAAGACAGGCCAATTAAGGGCGTGAGGGAGATAAAGGAAGTTTTATTTGTATACTAATGAAGCCCCAACTGAAACACAAAGAGAGAGGCAGGGAGGGAGTGTGTGAGGGAGTGTGTGAGTGTGTGCGTGAGTGAGTGTGTGTTATCGGAGAGGCCCAGCCTTCAGATAGCTGGCCCCTAATCTCTCCCTGAGCCTTCTGCTCCAACACAAGGTCTCTGCTAATTTCCTGGCTGCCTCTCTCAGCGCCTCGTACCCCATCATCCTCCCCGTTTACCGCCCGCTCACACCCTGTTAGTGGGAAGGGAACAGAGACGAGATCACACGCAAGAGAAAGGAGATTTGGTTCGTTTTTTTTTCTTCCTCTCTCTCTCTCTCTCTCTCTCTCTCTCTCTCTCTCTCTCTCTCTCTCTCTCTCTCTCTCTCTCTCTCTCTCTCTCTCTCTCTCTCTCTCTCTCTCTCTCTCTCTCTCTCTCTCTCTCTCTCTCTCTCTCTCTCTCATCTCTCCTCCTCCCTCCGTCTCCCTCCCTCACAGGTGTGAACGAGGGATTTGAAGACGATGATGATGTTTCTTTCTCCGATGGTTAAATGATGAACCACAAAGCTGATTTATGACAGGGCTGCTCAGAGCTAGCTGTAATTAGACGTGTGTGTGAGCGTGTGTGTGTGTGTGTGCGTGCATACACACACCTGTGTTAAACAAGGACAGGACGTGCATTACTACTAGGGCAGAACGGCTCTAATCACTTTGGCCAAACAGTCCTTTTGGTTGTTATTATCTTACACACTCTCTCACACACATTAAAGGCCTTTAGAGAGCATTACAGTAAACATGACCTCTCTTCAAACCACTTCTTCCTCCTGGAGCAGTTAAATAAATAATACTTTTATAGTGCTCCTGGAGAAAGACCCTCATATAGGGTGACACTCTAACCCTGCTCCTGGAGAAAGACCCTCATATAGGGTGACACTCTAACCCTGCTCCTGGAGAGAGACCCTCCTGTAGGGTGACACTCTAACCCTGCTCCTGGAGAGAGACCCTCCTGTAGGGTGACACTCTAACCCTGCTCCTGGAGAGAGACCCTCCTGTAGGGTGACACTCTAACCCTGCTCCTGTAGAGAGACCCTCCTGTAGGGTGACACTCTGCTCCTAGAGAGATACCCTCCTGTAGGGTTACACTCTGCTCCTGGAGAGATACCCTCCTGTAGGGTAAGATCATATTTAAACCCATTTGATGAGTATTTACAAGGCTACCAACACACAAGTCTGCTTTGGGAAGCATGTACCAGCGTTGTTAAATGCAGCGAACAGGCGTGAACACACTGCACTGACACTCACACACACACTGCACTGACACTCACACACAAACACTGCACTGACACTCACACACACACTGCACTGACACACTGCACTGACACTCACACACACACTGCACTGACACACACGCTCACACACAGGGATCAGAGGCACAGGTCTTAGATCTAACATCATCATTAGACCCTCATCTCTCTGTGCTGGTTCCTAAAGGGGGGTCATTATCTGAACACTCTGCTCTTTATTCCACTACTGATCAACTTGGTACTACGCTCACACGCTCACACACACACACACTCACACACACTCACACACCCCTCGTTTCTTCCCTTATTAGAGATTATCTTCAGAGGCCCTTCCTGCTTGAGGTTGTCACGGCGATCTGCACGGTGGAGGAATCAAAGCAGGTGCCCCATGGAGAACCAGCCAAGCTCTGCCTTTACCAGGGAGAAGGAGGGAGGCAGGGAAGGACGGAGGGAGGGAGGGGGGAGGCAGGGCAGGGGGGAGAGGGGGAGGCAGGGAGGGAGGGCAGGGGGTAGAGGGGAAGGCAGGGAGGGCAGGGGGGAGAAGGGGAAGGCAGGGAGGGCAGGGGGGAGAAGGGGAAGGCAAGGGGGAGAAGGGGAGGGGGTCTCTTCAAAAACTCCAGTAATCTGGTGTACTGACAGGACATCCTGGGGGGAGGAGAGGGGGAGAGGAAGGGGAGGAGAGGGGGAGAGGAAGGGGAGGAGAAAAATTCTGATTCTGGGGGAATCAGATTTCCAGCGACAATGTTTGTGGGGTTTTTTTCCTACAGTTGAACAAACTTCATAAACACACACCAAGATCAAAATGCTCTTTGTATCATGTCATTGTTTCAAATCTGGCAGTACCAGATAAAGGTACGTAATCTCCACCTGTATCTCCACAGCCCAATTAGTCTGAGGCCATTAGGATCAACTAGTGGACGGCTTGATTGGGTCGAAGAATCGATGAGGGATTTAAAAACCTTAAAACGATGTGCGGTTCTTTCATGCTTCAGAATCACACAGCCAGTAAGAAGCCTTGCAGGCAAACTAAATAATTCATAGATGTTAAAGCTGATAGAAATATCTATATGGACGTTTACATTTCTAAATGTGTGTAGTCAACATTGTGTATTTTGTGAAGGGTGATTTAATGTGTTTACATTTGTTGTTAGAACGTATTTTCAGGGTTTACAGGTCAACAATGACGGTCTTGTATATAAAGTAAAACTTTATAAAATAATTTCATCACTTCTTTTGAAAACAACACTCGCAGAATTGATCTTTTTGGACTGTTCCCTTAAATAGATGGCAGATATTCACCACAGAAGCATCTTTCCCATCATTAGAATCAGTTAGTCCAGTCTGGTTCCTGCTGACGTTTTGTTTTCCTCAGGAATTTTCTTGTAAATATTTCTTGGGGATGGAAGGAAGATGATGATGCAAAACCAGGCAACTAGACATCAAGAAGATCAGAAAAAGTCATCCTATCAGGTCCTATTGTGTTAGTGAGTGTGTGTGTGTGTGTGTGTGTGTGTGTGTGTGTGTGTGTGTGAGTGTTAGTAAACTGCTAAACTGTGAACATCAGGGTAAAAGACCCTGGAGTTTGGTAGGATTTGTCTCTGTGTGTGTGTGTGTTGAGCTTTGGTTGTGTGTGTGTTTAAGTGTGTGTGTGTGAGGGGGGGGGGGGGGGGGTAAAAACAGCAGTGAGCCAACCTCAGCGACCTCCAAAGCCACTTCTTCTGTGGTTATTAGCCAGGAAGTCCTCTGGGGAGGTCTCAGGAGAGCAGCCTGGGCTAATACTAGCGACAGCCTCAAACTGCCAGACAAGCACAATAAACACTAATTAGCAGAGAGGCCACCGACTAGCCGTATCCCTCCCTCCCTCCCTCCCTCCCTCCCTCCCTCCCTCCCTCCCTCCCTCCCTCCCTCCCTCCCTCCCTCCCTCCCTCCCTCCCTCCCTCCCTCCCTCCCTCCCTCCCTCCCTCCCTCCCTCCCTCCCTCCCTCCCTCCCTCCCTCCCTCCCTCCCGTGTAAGTGGGTGGCTGTGCTGACATGCTGAGTGGCTGGGTCAGGCTCCAGGGCATCCAAACTGCCACAGGGAAAGGGGGGGCATCTCTACACACCAAGCCCAGAAACCCAGCTCTAATCTGGGCTGGTGGTCTGGGGGACAGACCATGGAGAATTGAGGCAGGAGGATTAAACACTGGCACAGTCCGTGCAATCTCCCTGCACACCAGCATACACACACACCTCACACACACATACACAAACACTTCACACAAATCACACACCCCAACACCTCACACACAAACACACACCTCACACACTCCAATAGCTCTTTCCCTGATGCCACGCCACTTATATCAGTGAGAACAAGCGGCTGTAATTTAGAATGCATTTCAGGGGCAATTAAAATTTCCCCAGCACAATTACTGATTTCCCCAGTGGGGCTGGCAGGATCAGCGTGTGTGTGTGTGTGTGTGTGTGTGTGTGTGTGTGTGTGTGTGTGTGTGTGAGGGGGTGGTGGTGTTTACAGCCCTGACCTGGGGAGGGAAGTCCTGTCTGTCAGCCCCCCTACACACACACATGCCTCCTCAAGGCTGAAGTGGGTTATTAATTGTGTCCAAAATTGATAAATAAAATCGCCGCCTGCTCTTAACGCTAATTAGCGTTTGAGATCAAATTTACGATTTCATAAGCGCATATTTCTCTAAAGGCAAGGGGAGCAGGGTCTGTGTGTGTTTGTGTGCACGTGCCTTTGTGTGTGTGTGTGTGTTTGTTTGTCCATTACCCGTGTGCTGTGGAGGGTGTAATCTATGAGCAGGGAGAGAGGACCAGTACTTAGTACTACTTTGGGAAGTATGCCAGTGGATTTATAGTGAGAGGCTCCCACCATGGAGAAAACATCTCTCTCCTCTTTACGCTTTCTCTGTCTGTCTCTCTCTCCCCACTGCCCTTATTCATTTCAATTTCACTCTCCTCCCTCCCCCTCTCCTCCTCCTCCCTCTCTCCGCCCCCCTCCCTCTCTCCTCCCTTCCTCTTCTCCTCCTCCTCTCTCTCTCTCTCTCTCTCTCATGGAGTACCAAACTTGAAGAGGAAAACTCTGAACTCCTCCCTCAGTTTAAACACAGACCATAGCAGCACTCCCAGTATCAGTATGTGTGCAGTAGTCAGTTTCAAGCCCAAACTCAATGTCAACATGGTCAGCTCCCTCCCTCTCCGCCCCCTCCATCCCTCTCCGCCCCCCTCCCTCTCTGCCCCCCCCCCCCTCCCTCTCCGCCCCCTCCCTCTCCACCCCCCTCCCCATCCCTCTCCACCCCCTCCCTCTCCCTCTCCCTCCTCCAGGTGGAACATCACAGGTCTAACAGGTCTGGTGATGCTATTGATCCCAGTCACCACTTCAAGCAGCTGGGAAACCCTGGGGGGTGGGGGTGACATAGAGAGAGAGAGAGAGAGAGAGAGAGAGAGAGAGAGAGAGAGAGAGGGGTGACAGAGAGAGAGAGAGGGATTACAGAGAGAGAGAGAGAGAGAGAGAGAGAGAGAGGATGACAGAGAGAGAGAGAGGGATTACAGAGAGAGAGAGAGAGAGAGAGAGAGAGAGAGAGAGAGAGCGAGCTCTGACAAAGCTTGAGTCCAGCGCTCCAGGGCAGGCTGAATAGAGTGACATGTGTTGAAACCACTTCAATAGTCCCTCACAGGCTCTGGCCCCTGGCCTCCATCAGCCCTGCTTCAAATGCCCAGTCAAGACACCCTCTTCAGCTCGCTCTTCATCTCTACTGTTTCCTCTCGTCTCACTGGTCCTCTGGGGTGACATGTCCTGTCCTGTCCTCTCTCTCCTCCTCTTCCTCTCTCCTCCCCTAGTATGAGATGGAGAGAGAGAGACATTGAGATTGAGAAAGAGAGGTAGGGCAGGGGAGAGAAGGGGGGGAGAGCCAGAGGGGACTGGAGGGTTTTGCCCTGTAGGCATGGCAGCTTTCATTTCCTCTCATCCCCTCGCCTACTCCCTCTTGGTTTCCACAGAGATGATTGAGGCTCACATATCGGACTTCCAATGGGCATCATCAGCTGTGTCTGCAGCAATATGAACTTCTACAGAGAGAGACAGAGAGGGGGAGGGAGGGGGGAGGGGAGAGAGGGGAGGGAGAGAGGGACAGAGAGTGAGAGAAAGATAGATTTCGCACAGACTTGCTCCAGCGCATCCGGACAAATCTTTTCACGCAGAAATTCAGACAGACATGCAGACAGACGGACAGGCAGGCAGACAAACAGGCATGTGGCAAGGCAGGCAGACAGGCAGACATGCAGACAGACAGGCAGGCAAACAGGCAGGCAGGCAGGTAGGCAGACAGGCAGACAGACAGGAAGGCAAACAGGCAGGCAGGCAGGTAGGCAGACAGGCAGACATGCAGACAGACAGACAGGCAGACAGACATGCAGACAGACAGACATGCAGACAGACAGACATGCATGCAGACAGACAGACAGACATGCAGACAGACAGACATGCATGCAGACAGACAGGTAAGGATGCAGGTAGGCAGACAGAGTAGCATAGTGTTGGCTGGACCCTCACTGTGTGTAAAGCCTCAATTATTCATGCAGGTGCACATATCAGGAGCCAACCGCTACACACCACAGCAAGACACACACACACACACACCCATATCACTGCCAGTCAAAAAAACAAACATGTTCACACGTGTTTCAATATCCTAGTGAGGACTGCAGTTTAAAAATCCTGTCATCCTGCTAACACTAACCCTGTCGCTAACACCTTAACCCTAGCCCTAGGAGCTGACACAAGTCCTGACCTTAACACCTTAACTTTAACACCTTAACCCAGAGACCCTTAAACCCCCTTATAAAAGCTAGCTAAATTCATAGGTAATCCAAGTCATAGACAAAACCACAGACACACACTCACTCACACACACCCTGTGTGGCCCGGAAGCAGGTGACTTCATCAACATCCCATCAGTTATGTGGTGTTAATGAGGTCCCTGTGGCTAGGAGACCTGCCTGCTAGTACACACACACCAGAGGAGGGGGGGGGAGAGGAGGGGGGAAGAGAGGAGGGGGAGAAGAGAGGAGGGGGGAGAAGGTGCAAGATACACACCCTCTCCCTCACACACACACGGACACACACACCCTCTCCCTCACACACACACATGGACACACACACCCTCTCCCTCACACACACACATGGACACACACACCCTCTCCCTCACACACACACATGGACACACACACCATCTTCCTCACACACACATGGACACACACACCCTCTCCCTCACACACACACATGGACACACACACCCTCTCCCTCACGCACACACATGGACACACACACCCTCTCCCTCACACACACATGGACACACACACCCTCTCCCTCACACACACACATGGACACACACACCCTCTCCCTCAAACACACACATGGACACACACACCCTCTCCCTCACACACACACATGGACACACACACCCTCTCCCTCAAACACACACATGGACACACACACCCTCTCCCTCACACACACATGGACACACACACCCTCTCCCTCAAACACACACATGGACACACACACCCTCTCCCTCACACACACACATGGACACACACACCCTCTCCCTCACACACACACATGGACACACACACCCTCTCCCTCAAACACACACATGGACACACACACCCTCTCCCTCACACACACATGGACACACACACTCAGTGATGAGGACGTGTGTCGTTGCCTGGGGTTACAGGAGGAGCTCAGCTGTGACCCCACCTGCTCATTAGCTAGGGTCAGGTTCAAAAGGTCACCAGTGAGAAGCACTGCTGCAGGGCCATCACACACACTCACACACACTCTCTCACACACACACACACACACACACACACACAGCAGGCCTGTGTTGGAGTTATTAGCACACAGGCTGGTGCAGGAACAGATCACTGCAGCTCCTGAGAGGATTGTACACACACACTCAGGCACACACACTCAGGCACACACACTCAGGCACACACACACACTCAGGCACACACACACACTCAGGCACACACACACACTCAGGCACACACACTCAGGCACACAGACTCAGGCACACACACACACTCAGGCACACACACACACTCAGGCACACACACACACTCAGGCACACACACACACACACTCAGGCACACACACTCAGGCACACACACACACACTCTATATGTTTTTTCTAAATATATGTTTTATTTTCTGTTTAGTCTGTCCAACTCAGCAAAAAAGAGGAATAGTCGTTATCTGTCCCTGAATCACACACACACACACACACACTTACACACAACCACCTGTTTACACCGCTGCACTTAAGAAAATAAAACTGTTTAACATTCGGTAAACAGAATTATTTATGCGCCTGTAGTGCAGATGGAATGAAAACAACACACACAGAAACACACACACTCACACACAGAGAAACACACACACACACACAGAGAAACACAAACACACACACACACACAGAGAAACACACACTCACAGAGAAACAACTTGCAGGTCTCTTTTCTAACACAGAATGTGATCAAACTCCCCCAGACATTTAAATTGCTAATCACAGCACAGCTTTAAGATCACACACACAATGAATAATTTAGACATATGTCCAGCCAGCATAATTATTTAATTTCGACTCAAATCTCTATTTTTTTCTAATCTGTCCAACCTTGAACATTAATGACTTTAATCCAGTGATGTTTAACGAGATGAAATTGTAATTACCGCGGCAACGCTCGTTATTTAAACCAGATCAAGGACAGAGGGGACCAGAGGGAGGAGGGAGGAGAGAGGGAGGAGAGAGGAAGGAGAGAGGGAGGAAAGAGAGGTAGGGAGGAGAGAGGGAGGGAGGAGAGAGGAGAGGGGGAGGTAGTGATGAGATGAGGGAGGATGAAGGGATGGAGTATGGGTTGTCCTGGGAGAAGGGAGGGAGGAGTTTTGACCCTAACTGTGCACAAACACCTGATTCACCTTCCAATTCCCAACCTGCAGGTCTGGTGTGATCTGCAGTCTGTTCTCCAGTTTGTTTTGACGCATCACTACACCGCACACAAAACACAGCCCAACATCTAGGCAGCCTACATTTAGGACAACATGCAGACATCTTTGAACGCACCTCTTCAACAGGGCGTCCCAGTCCGGCCCCTGGAGCAGTGTTTACCCTGCAGCCGCTGGGGGCCAGGGGCCCAGGGACCAGGGTGTTGTTGAACGCAACTCCATGCAACAGTGTTTACCATGTCCATCCCACGCCACCCCCAGGCCCTCCACACCACACACACTAGCTCAGCCTGCTCTGCTGTTGCATCAGTGAGGAGTGTTTGTGTGTGTGTGTGTGTGTGTGTGTGTGTGTGTGTGTGTGTGTGTGTGTGTGTGTGTGTGTGTGTGTGTGTGTGTGTGTGTGTGTGTGTGTGTGTGTGTGTGTGTGTGAATAAATGTATAATGTGTGTGTGTTTCATGCAGCCACATTACATACACACTATCATCATAAACACACTACATTCACACACACACACAATATACACACACATACACACACAACATACACACTATATACACGCACACAAAAACCCACCACAGGAATAACAAGCCCAGGCTGTTGGTGGGTGAATCTCAGCCCCTCTCACTCCAGCCTGGACCCAGCCAGGTGAGCTGGCAGTGAGCCTGTCAATACTCTGCCTGGGTCAGGAGGACCTGGTTACACACACAGTTATTCAGAGCCCAGCACAGATCAAACAGCAACATTGATCTGCTCTACACAGCCTCTCTCTCTCTCTCTCTCTCTCTCTCTCTCTCTCTCTCTCTCTCTCTCTCTCTCTCTCTCTCTCTCTCTCTCTCTCCTTCTGTCTCTCTCCTTCTGTCTCTCTCTCTCTCTCTTTCTCTCTCCTTCTGTCTCTCTCTCTCTCTCTCTCTCTGTCTCTCTCCTTCTGTCTCTCTCTCTCTCTCTTTCTCTCTCCTTCTGTCTCTCTCTCTCTCTCTCTCTCTCCTTCTGTCTCTCCTTCTGTCTCTCTCGCTGTGTCTCGCTCTCTCTCTCCAGTGTATTGACTTTTCTGCATGGTCCATCGTCATGACGACCCATGACCTGCTGTCGTGTTCTAATTCCTTCACCTGAAGCCCCTCTGGTCGTGAACACACACTCACACCCAGAACACACACTCACACCCAGAACACACACTCACACCCAGAACACACACTCACACCCAGAACACACACTCACACCCAGAACACACACTCACACCCAGAACACACACTCACACCCAGAACACACACTCACACCCAGAACACACACTCACACCCAGAACACACACTCAGATCTTGGCTTGACCGCACACACACACTCACACACACACACACACACACACATACAGCACAGCACAGCAGTGTGTGACCGAACCATGTTGTGTCACCGACCTGTCCTGGGGTGTGACTGTGTTACCGGCAGCTAGCCAGTCAGCCAGCACACGCACACACACACACACACACACACACACACACACACACACACACACACACACACAGACACACACACTGCTCGTGTCCTGTGTTAGCGCTGACCGCCGTGTGAGGTCATCAGGTCAGTGTCCCTCCCCACGCCCGCTCCCTCCCTCGTTACTCATCTCTCCCCGACACGCCATTCCTCTTCCTGTCAGCCCTCCTTCCCCCTCTACCCAATCCCTCCATCCCCCCCATCCCCCATCCCTCTCTACCTCCCTCCCTTCATCCCCCTTTCCCTCCCTCCCTTCATCTCTCCACCCCCCCCCTCCCTCCTCCACTGGCACTGGTCCTTATCTCACACCTCCTCTCTCTCTCTCCCTCCTCCTCCTCTGGGGCCCCCAGTCTGTCCAGCTCCAGGGCCCCTCCTCTCATCTCCTCCTTAACCAGGCCCCAGGTCACGGGTGACCAGCCAGCCCTGCTCCTGTAAATAAAGACAGCGGTCTGCTGCTCGGACCCACCCAGGGACCGACCGGTGTTAGAGACACACACACAGAGCGTGCGTGTGTGTGTGTGTCTGGCTGAGGGGTAATTAGCTCCCAGGGCTGGGGTAGAGTTGGACCCCTCACCCCCTGGTGTCCCCCCTGACTGTCCCAGACACAGCCTCCCTTTCATTAGGAGGAGGGAGGGAGGGAGGAGAGGGTAGTGAGACAGATATATAGAGGGAGACAGAGGGAGGGACAGAGAGAAGGAGAGAGAGAGAAAGAGGGAGAGAGAGAGAGAGAGAGAGAGAGAGAGAGAGAGAGAGAGAGAGAGAGAGAGAGAGAGAGAGAGAGGGAGAGGGAGAGGGAGAGGGAGAGGGAGAGGGAGAGAGAGAGGACTGGACAGAGTGAAAGCTCTTTAGGCTGGTGATGAATTGGTTGGCCTCAAAGGCTGGGGGAAGAGAGGGATGGGACGGAGGGAGGGAGGGAGAGAGGAAGAGAGAGAGAGAATGACATGCAGAGGACAAGGAAGAAGTCACAAATACAGGCCGAACTCTGAGGAGAGAAGATAAGGAGGGGAGGAGGGAGGTTAGGGGGGACAAACACAGACAGGCAGACACAGGCAGGCAGACAGACACAGGCAGGCAGACACAGACAGGCAGGCAGGCAGACAGACACAGACAGGCAGGCAGACACAGACAGGCAGACACAGACAGGCAGGCAGACACAGACAGGCAGGCAGACACAGACAGGCAGACATAGTTCAGGACAGCAGAAGAAGGTGAACAGCACTATGTGAGTGTTCTTTTCAACCTAAATGAGCCCCCCTCCCCCCCAGCACGGAGACCACACAGCCAGCAGAGCCAGACCCCTGAAGTGGAAACAAGTGTGGGCCATTATCATCAATTGTGGCCCCTGTTCTGACGAGAGGAGCCCTTATCATCTCCAGTACCGGGGGCTGTCTGTCAGAGAGCTGCTTTAACAGGGAGGGGAGGGAGGGAGGGAGGGAGGGGGGAGAGAGGGGGAGGGAGAGGGGGGAGGGAGGGGGAGGGAGAGGGTCCTTTACCTGCCAATTAGCTGTGTCTGCCCCCCCAGCCAGTTGAAAGTGACATGGTAAGAGAAGCAGAGGGCTGGAAGGAGAGAGATGTGATCTGGAACGTGTAATTAGCAAGTTTCATGTAAGGATGGAGCCCTTTGATTTATAATTCAGGAGCCAGTTAGTGTGTGTGTGTGTGTTGGGGGGGAGAGAGGGAGAGGGGGGGAGAGAGAGAGAAAGAGAGAGGGAGAGAGAGAGAGACAGAGAGAGAGAGAGAGAGAGAGAGAGAGAGAGAGAGAGAGAGAGAGAGAGAGAGAGAGAGAGAGAGAGAGAGAGAGAGAGAGAGAGAGAGAGAGAGAGAGAGAGAGAGAGAGAGAGAGAGAGAGAGAGAGAGAGAGAGAGACAGAGAGAGGCAGAGAGAGAGAAAGAGAGAGAGTGTGTAGTTGGTACCTTGAGTGCTGATGAATTAGCAGTGTGATGGCTGGACGCTTAGGCCACACACACACACACACACACACACACGGTCCAGCAGTGTGTGTCTGACTCTACATCACAGGAGATAAGGAGGGGGTCCAGTCCTATATCACACATCTGGACTGATTGAACCCCCCATAAACACACAAACACACACACACACACAGAATTCGGGTTTTGACCTCTTTCTCTCTCCCACTCACTTCTCCTCTTCCTCTCCCTCCTTCTCCCCCTCCTCTTTCTCCGTAGTCAGTTCCCTGCGGGTGCCCCTCCCTCCCCCTCCTCTCCCCCCTGCTGATCCCCCTGATCAGCTCTTATCTGAAGTCCTTAGAAAAGCTAATGTGCTGATTTCACGTTTCTAACCCGCCATGATCCCCCACAATCCCCTCTGCACCCCCCCTCACCCTCGTCGGCATGGCGAGGATCACACGTTCTGACGCTTTGATCACAAGTCGCCCCCCCCGCCCTGTTAACAGTACACACACGCGCACACACACAAAAAGTCTCACTTCCTTGACGATTGTTGCCGGGGCACCCTTTTGCGGTTGATCTAACTTGACTTAACTCCCCTCCCTGCCAGACGTAGAGTGCTGCTAAACGAGGACCGGTCTCCCTCCAGAGCAACCGCCTCCAGAGAGCTCTCCTGCTCCGGAGCCCAGAGCTGGGACCTGCTGGGGCCGTAAGCCCCGGGATCTGGGCTCACTATCTTCATCAAGCCCATTTGCCAAATCTAAAAAAGACCCAATAAGCTCAGCTTTTCACAGCAGCTCTGAGAAGTAATCCCTGTCATCCCCAACTCTCTCCCTCCCTCCTCTCTCCCCCTCCTTTCTCTCCCCCTCCCCCTTCCTCCCTCTCCCTCTAACCATCTCTCTCACTCTCATCCCTCTCTCTCTACTCTCAATCTCTTTTCCTCCCTCTCTCCCTCTCTCTCCCACTAGCCCTCTCCCCTTCCATCTCTCTCCCCTCTCCTTTCTCTCCCCCTCCCCCTTCCTCCCTCTCCCTCTAACCATCTCTCTCACCCTCATCCCTCTCTCTCTACTCTCAATCTCTTTTCCTCCCTCTCTCCCTCTCTCTCCCACTAGCCCTCTCCCCTTCCATCTCTCTCCCCTCTCCTTCCTCTCTGATCGATAGAGGTTGAGTGGGGGTGAACCTCCGCAGTTTGGCAGCTTGGGCTAAAGAGTGCAGATCTTCCAGATCCTGTGTACCTGGGTCAGGATGATGAAACTAATGAGGTCCTTCCTGCTTGGTTACCGACGGAGACAAGCTTCGTTTAATGGTTACCGTGAGGGAGACAAGTTCCACTTCCTGGGAAACAAAAGGATGACAGAGAACTGGTTTAAACCAGAACCACAGGATGAAACTGGCAGTGTTCAGAGGGAGCTGGTGTTCAGAGTGAGCTGGTGTTCAGAGTGAGCTGGTGTTCAGAGTGAGCTGGTGTAAAGCAGAACCATGATAAAAAACCCTACTATTCAGAAACCTCTCAGGGTTAACTGTAAACTTCCAGAACTGTCCCACAATACCCAGACAATAAGGGCTTCTCTTCCCTTGATCCCCCCAGGTGTCTGAGCGGATATGGGGTTCTGGTCTGGTTCAAACCCCCTTCATGCCACTCTGGAGGAAAGGATTTGCTGAACGTTATGTTACTGACAATATTACAGTCTTCCTAAAACACAATTCCTCCAATTCCGATCCCAAATCAGAATCCTGTAACACAAAGACATCGTTCCAACATTCTGATCTGACTGTGTAGAGTTCCAGCCTTCCTCCTCCTCCCTGCTTGTTAGTGTCTCTGTCAGCTGGGCAGGACAGCGTGCTGGAAGACCAGGCCTTGCCAGGCACCTTGGCTGCTCCTCCCCAGAAGCAGGCCCTGCCTGGTGGGATATCATGTTCCATCACTCCCCTCCGCCCCCGGTCTGGCTCCATAATTAATATGTTGTTGTATCAAAGTTGAAGCGTTTGCCTCCGAAGTGTCCCTCCCTCGCGCTGTGCCCCGCCCCCGCCCCGCCCGGCCAACCTTTACACCACGCCTGACCTCTGTACCATGTGAAGGTTGCTACGGAAACTTGGCTCGCCCCCGAGAGAAAACATCTGCTTCCCTCACAGGAGGATGAGTGGGGGGTTTATCTGAGAGTGTGTGTGTGTGTGTGTGTTGGCGGGGGGGCAGTGTGTGTGTGTGGACGGGGGGGTAGTGTGTGTGTGCGAGCTGTGTGTGTGCGGCTGTGTGTGTGTGTGTCCAGCAGGGCCCCCTCCTCAGCTAGACAGCCCCTTCTCCAGTCCTGATGATCTGACCCCCACATTTATAACCCTGAGCCAACACCGGCACCATCACCCAAGCCAGGGACGCTCCATCACACACCGCCCACACACCTGCCCCCTGGTGTGCCAGCGTGGTCACCACTGTGAGGGGGGCTCCAGGCTTGTCTTCCCCCTATCACAGGCTGTCGAGAGGAGAGGGAGGGGAGGGGGGAGGAGGGGGAGGCATCTGGGGTGCTCCCACAAAGTGGCGACTGTTGGAACGTTGACAGAAGCATCTGTCATGACAGCCTTCACATCCTCACCTCCTGTCTGAGGCCTGGACTCCCTCTCTATCCCTCCCTCCCTCCTCCCTCCCTACCTCTCTTCCTCCCTCCATCTCTCCATCCCTCCCTCCCTCCCTCTCTCCAGTTCTCCACTAGACAGCTCTTGCACGCCTCCCTGAGTGACTCCTAGCGCCTGTTGTTGAACACCAACCCTACAGTCAACTGTCTTTCAGAGTCAAACACATCTGATAAGAATCACGCTTCCTCAAGAAAAAAGAATGTAAAAACAACAACAAATAAACAATACAATTAAAAGTCTTAAAATGTTATGCATGTTTAGTTTTTTTTACGTTGAAAAGTATTTTAATATCTTCCTTAATCTGGACAGCAAACTAGCAGATGTTGCTTTTTACCCATAATGCCATATTTCTGTTTTCTGTCGCGGACATTTGGGGACACGTCCAAAACTACCAAGACAACTTCATAAACAACCCCCTCCCCCTCCCCCTCCTCACCCCTACAGAGCTAATGAACACACTGACCTGCCTAGCCACCACTTCATCATCCTCCAATGGCACCCCCCCGGCCACCCCCCCGATGGGCTGAAGGGTTGCCAGCGGCAACAGGAAGGATGCCAATCCACGGGCACGACTGACACACACACACACACACACGGACTCAAGGACATCATCGCTCACTTAACTGTGTGAAGGTGCCCTTCACATGTGCCACACAGCCCCAGACCCCACAGACCCCACAGACCACACACTCTAACTCCAGGAAGACTGTCCTGCTCTGCTGCACACACCTAGCAGCCAGCAGAGAGGTGGACATCTCTATCTCTCTCACTCCCTCTCTCTCTCTGCATCTCTCTATCTCCATCTCCCTCTATCCATTTCTCTCCATCTCTCTCTCTCTCTCTCCATCACTCTCCCTCTCCATCTCTGCATCACTTTCTCTCCCTGTATGTCTTTCTCTCCCTCTCTCTACGTGAGATCAAGATCACCTCAAAGAGCAGGAGGGGGACAGCAGGACATCCAGTCCCTGAGAGAGAGACAGGGAGAGAGGGGGGACAGGGGGACGGGATGGCGTGCCAACATCTCGTCTGGCAGGGTGAAGGGTAGTCACCTTCCTCCTCCTCTCTGGTGGTGTGAGCAGGAGCCCCACTGAGCTGGCCAGGGGCCAACAGCAAGGCCTCTCACCCCCCAGTCCAGGTAGGGCTCCTGGTGTCTCCTCCTCCCAGCACTGCTGCTGCTATTCCTGGTTCCTGGGGCGGCTCTCTCCCCCTCCCTCTCTCTCTCTCTCTCTCTCTCTCTGTCCCTCTTTCTTTCTCTCTCTCTCTCTCCATCTCTCAATCTATCTCTCTCCTCACCCTCCTCCTCCCCCTTTCTTTCTCTCTGGGGCCAGAGGTCTGACGAACCTGTCCTTCACATTCATCAGCTGTGCCTCCTATTGTCTTACACACACACACACACGGACATGTTAATGTGCTTGTCATACACGATTTCTCACACACACACACACACACACACACACACATATGTACACGCACACACACAGTCGTACGAGCTGTGGCTGTAAGGATAGGTCACCTTCATAGCGTACAGTGTTCCCTGCTGTGCTTCTTTCACATGGAGAGAAATAGAAGTATTGCCAGGGACTACTGTGGGAGTGTGTGTGTGGGGGGGTGTGTGTGTGTGTGTGTGTGTGTGTGTGTGTGTGTGTGTGTGTGTGTGTGTGTGTGTGTGTGTGTGTGTGTGTGTGTGTGAAAAGCTAGTAAAGGAAAGTTAAAATAGGCCACAGCTGGAGGTGATAGCAGGTATCCTGTATTGTACCGTTAGAGCCGGTAGAGGGCAGTATAACGCATAGAAAACACTGACAGGGCGAACAAACCTCACTTCCCCACAAGATGTCGCCTTTTCATACAAGTATTTCATGCAACGGACAGGGGAAAGCAATAAAATAAAAATAACAAATAAAAACATTTTAAATAGCAGGATAAAGTAACACTGTAGGTGCCAAACATAGTGCTTTCACGGCTAAATGAACAATGTTCGTCAGAGTTACAGTAAGGACACGTTATAAACAGGTAACCATGGTAACCAACAGGTAACCTAGGTAACCATCAGGACCAGGCCAGGTCAAGTTCAATAAACCAACTCTGAAGTTAAAAACTCGACTAATAATCAGTAAAATGTTATTCTAACCCTTAAGTTATAACTATCAATATATATTTAACTATAATATATCTTAATAACCCAACACTCACTATTCAGGTTTCCAGCTCTTTCACACAGCTCGCCCTCACAGCTCTGTACAGTTAGATAATGTTTATTAGAAAAAGTTACACTTTACTTCACCCATAGTGGACAAATATGACAGAACGATAATTGTTGTTGTTGTCAATAGTTGTTGACTTGAGTTATAGTTGATTTATACTACCTTAAACCAAAACTTTTGTTAAACTAAATACAAATGAAAGAAAAAAACTTCGAAGGCAAACTAATTTATACGAGGCTGAGGATGAAATCCTTCTTAATGTCCTGTTAAAGCAGGCGCCCCCTGCCCCTGTAGAGGCTGCAGTGGTACAGTCCGTTACTGTGAGCGCGGGAGCAGGAAGCTCGTGCAGCAGCAGCTTGTGAGCAGGAAGCTCGTGAGCAGGACAGCGCAGAGGTAAACAATGTTAAATGTTATGTCGATGTCAGAGATAAATATGTTAAATACATGTAGCTCAGGTGCAGAGCTGCCTATATGCACGCGTTTTAAAATGTGTTGTTCATGTTAAAAAGCTTTATTTTGATGAGCTGCAGCAAGTGGCTAGAACATGATGTTTTGATCCCGGAAAATTCACGTTATTAGTTACTTAACAATCTGAACCAGCCCGTTATAGTTACTGTTCATTGCATTGATACGATGCGACAAACACCAGGTTAAATGTACGAGAATATGATGGAACACCGAGTTCTTTTGAACATGTGTCGCTTGAATGAATATGCCCACGTTTCGGTACTTAACTCAATGGGAGGGGTTTACGCTGCTATTAACTGCTGTGTGCGAACTATTAACACACACACTTCTAAACACACGCTGCACAATAATTAACACACACACACACTTCTAAACACACACTCCACAACTATTAACTTGTCTTCATATAGAGGGGGGTCAGTGATGTTGTCTTCATGTAGAGGGGGGTCAGTGATGTTGTCTTCATGTAGAGGGGGGGTCAGTGATGTTGTCTTCATGTAGAGGGGGGTCAGTGATGTTGTCTTCATGTAGAGGGGGGTCAGTGATGTTGTCTTCATGTAGAGGGGGGGTCAGTGATGTTGTCTTCATGTAGAGGGGGGTCAGTGATGTTGTCTTCATGTAGAGGGGGGGTCAGTGATGTTGTCTTCATGTAGAGGGGGGGTCAGTGATGTTGTCTTCATGTAGAGGGGGGTCAGTGATGTTGTCTTCATGTAGAGGGGGGTCAGTGATGTTGTCTTCATGTAGAGGGGGGTCAGTGATGTTGTCTTCATGTAGAGGGGGGTCAGTGATGTTGTCTTCATGTAGAGGGGGGTCAGTGATGTTGTCTTCATTTAGAGGGGGGTCAGTGATGTTGTCTTCATGTAGAGGGGGGGTCAGTGATGTTGTCTTCATGTAGACGGGGGGTCAGTGATGTTGTCTTCATGTAGAGGGGGGTCAGTGATGTTGTCTTCATGTAAAGGGGGGGTCAGTGATGTTGTCTTCATGTAGAGGGGGGTCAGTGATGTTGTCTTCATGTAGAGGGGGGGTCAGTGATGTTGTCTTCATGTAGAGGGGGGGTCAGTGATGTTGTCTTCATGTAGAGGGGGGGTCAGTGATGTTGTCTTCATTTAGAGGGGGGGTCAGTGATGTTGTCTTCATGTAGAGGGGGGGTCAGTGATGTTGTCTTCATGTAGAGGGGGGTCAGTGATGTTGTCTTCATGTAGAGGGGGGGTCAGTGATGTTGTCTTCATGTAGAGGGGGGTCAGTGATGTTGTCTTCATGTAGAGGGGGGGTCAGTGATGTTGTCTTCATGTAGAGGGGGGTCAGTGATGTTGTCTTCATGTAGAGGGGGGTCAGTGATGTTGTCTTCATGTAGAGGGGGGTCAGTGATGTTGTCTTCATGTAGAGGGGGGTCAGTGATGTTGTCTTCATGTAGAGGGGGGTCAGTGATGTTGTCTTCATGTAGAGGGGGGGTCAGTGATGTTGTCTTCATGTAGAGGGGGGGTCAGTGATGTTGTCTTCATGTAGAGGGGGGTCAGTGATGTTGTCTTCATGTAGAGGGGGGTCAGTGATGTTGTCTTCATGTAGAGGGGGGTCAGTGATGTTGTCTTCATGTAGAGGGGGGGTCAGTGATGTTGTCTTCATGTAGAGGGGGGGTCAGTGATGTTGTCTTCATTTAGAGGGGGGGTCAGTGATGTTGTCTTCATGTAGAGGGGGGGTCAGTGATGTTGTCTTCATGTAGAGGGGGGTCAGTGATGTTGTCTTCATGTAGAGGGGGGTCAGTGATGTTGTCTTCATGTAGAGGGGGGTCAGTGATGTTGTCTTCATGTAGAGGGGGGGTCAGTGATGTTGTCTTCATGTAGAGGGGGGTCAGTGATGTTGTCTTCATGTAGAGGGGGGTCAGTGATGTTGTCTTCATGTAGAGGGGGGTCAGTGATGTTGTCTTCATGTAGAGGGGGGTCAGTGATGTTGTCTTCATTTAGAGGGGGGTCAGTGATGTTGTCTTCATGTAGAGGGGGGGTCAGTGATGTTGTCTTCATGTAGACGGGGGGTCAGTGATGTTGTCTTCATGTAGAGGGGGGTCAGTGATGTTGTCTTCATGTAGAGGGGGGTCAGTGATGTTGTCTTCATGTAGAGGGGGGGTCAGTGATGTTGTCTTCATGTAGAGGGGGGGTCAGTGATGTTGTCTTCATGTAGAGGGGGGGTCAGTGATGTTGTCTTCATTTAGAGGGGGGGTCAGTGATGTTGTCTTCATGTAGAGGGGGGGTCAGTGATGTTGTCTTCATGTAGAGGGGGGGTCAGTGATGTTGTCTTCATTTAGAGGGGGCTCAGTGATGTTGTCGTTTCCTTTGTACAGTGTTGAAAATGGCTCGAGACTTCAAACCAGGTGACCTGATATTCGCCAAGATGAAGGGGTATCCCCACTGGCCTGCCAGGGTGAGTATGACACCATCCATTCATCCAGCCACCATTTACATCTCTTTCTCACTCTTTCTCCTTCTATCCTCCCTTTCTCCATCTCATGTCTCTCCTCTCCCCCTCCCTCCATCCCTCTGTACCTCCCTCTCCTCCCTCCCTCTCTCTCTCCCTCCATCCCTCTCTTTCACCCCTCCCTCTCTCTCTCCTCCCTCCATCTCTCACCCACCATCCCTCTCTCCTCCCTCCCTCTCTCCTCTCTCCCACCTCTCCTCCCTCCCCCCTCTTCTCCCTCCTCCCTCTCTCTCCCTCCCCCCTCTCCTCCCTCTCAGATTGATGAAACCCCGGAAGGAGCAGTTAAACCCGCTAACATGAAGTTTCCGATCTTCTTCTTTGGAACTCATGAAACGTGAGCAGCTGGAGTTGAGCTTCTCCTTCCTTTATTAACGTACACAGCAGCACAGGACTGTAACATGATGATCAAGGACTTCCTGCCTGTTGTGTTCCAGAGCCTTCCTGGGACCCAAAGACATCTTCCCTTACCTGCCCAACAAGGACAGGTACGCCAGGCCAAACAAGAGGAAGGGCTTCAACGAGGGGCTCTGGGAGATCGAGAATAACCCCCATGTAGAACTCAACGGACCCAAGGTACTCTGCCTTCTACCTCCTCGACCTCCTCCCTCCTCTACCTCCCTCCTGTGTCTGTTTGTTTATTGTTGCTGTGGTGTTTGTTTGTTTGTTTGTTTGTTTGTTTTCCTAGATGATGCCGTCTGACTCCATGACAGAGCAGGATTCTGACAGCAGTCCAGAACTGGACGAGGAGGGAGATGAAAAGAAGAAATCCAAAGTAAGTTTATGCATCCTCTCTCTCTGTCTGTCTGTCTCCCTCTCTCTTTCTGTCTCTCTTTCTCACTGTCTATCTTTCTCTCTCTCTTTCTCAACTTTTCTCTCTCCCTCTCTCTCCCCTTCTCTCTCTCCCTCTCTCTCCCCTTCTCTCTCTCTCCCCTTCTCTCTCTCCCTCTCCCCCCCCCCTCTCTCTCTGTTCCTCCCTTTATCATGAGGCTAATGCTGACATGGTCACATGTCTCTGTGCTCTGGTGATGTGTCTTCTGTTGTTAACTTTGCTCAAGCTAACCCTAACAGTGTTTGATGATCCTGCCACAGGCGACACAGTCAAGACAGTGACAAGCAGCATGGCTGACAGGCAGCAATCTGCTCAGAGCAGGGGACCAATCAAAACTGGATTCTCTTAGATGCCCCTTGTCCCCCCCCCCAACTGGTTGCTAGTCAGAATTAACCCCCTCGCCCCTCCCACCCCCATCCTACCCCTCCCCAATGCCCCTGTGTTTGGTACATTCAGGGTTCGAGCGGGGCGGCAGAGCGAGATAATGAGGAGGAGGAAATGGAGGAGGAAGTTGTCATGGAGGTCTCTGAACCCGGTCCTAAGGGCCAGGATGTACGTACAAAGCATGATGGGATTTGTAGTTTGGGGGACCCCCAACTTTCAGAAACAAATACATGTGAGACTCAGGGTGTTTTGGTCTCCGGTTGTTGCGGGCGCTCTGTGGTGGAGGGGGGGGAGCGGCGGTGGTCCTGGGGGCCCGGGGAGGCCGCTCAGTGGTGGGGTGGTCCTGGGGGCCGGGAGGGGGGGGTGGTGGGGCCTCTGGAGGTGTGCTGCTCCTGGCTTGGTGGTTTAGTTGGAGGCTGTACTGGAGAACAGGAAGTGTTCTGGAACTGCTCAGACAGGCTGGAACCCTGGAAGCTGATCACAAGGCTGATCCCTGTGTCCAAGACCAGGCTGAAGGTGGCAGCCATGTTTGTTGCAGTGCAGTAACCGTCCACTAGAGGCTCTAACACACTACTACTTTTAAAAACAACAACCAAATACAAGAGAATCTTAGTCCCTGAGTCATGGGTGTGTCTCGTTCCTTCAAAGGGCCCCTGGTCCCTGGGAAATAGCCTACCAAAGCGTACACACACACACTACCCTGCAACTCCAGGTGATGAAGTGTGTGTGTGTGTGTTTCCTTCCTCCAGAGTGAAGCCGATCAGGACTCAGAGAAAGAAGATGCATCTGCCAGCCCTTCAGGTGTGCCTGTGTGTGTGTGTGTGTGTGTGTGTGTGTGTGTGTGTGTGTGTGTGTGTGTGTGTGTGTGTGTGTGTGTGTGTGTGTGTGTGTGTGTGTGTGTGTGTGTGTGTGTGTGTGTGTGTGTGTGTGTGTGTGTGTGTGTGTGTGTGTGTGTGTGTGTGTGTGTGTGTGTGTGTGTGTGTGTGTGTGTGTGTGTGTGTGTGTGTGTGTGTGTGTGTGTGTGTGGTTAGTGAATCTAACGTGTGTGTTTATTGGGTGGGTGTGTGCGCTCCCCAGGTAAGCGCAGAGGCAGGAAGCCCAGAACAGACAAGATGACCTCACTGCAGGATCTCCACGGATCAGGAAGTGACATGTATGTTCACATACAAATGTACACATAAACACACACACACATATATACACACACACACACACGTGTACATTGTTCAGTTGGTGGCTGAATGGTCTGTCCCAGAGTGTGTTGCTGTTAGGACTCTGACATGATGTGTGTGTGTGTGTGTGTGTGTGTGTGTGTGTGTGTGTTTTTCCTCAGGGAGTCTGCAGAGTCAGACAGGAAGAGGAAGCGAGCGGTGGATGAGCGGTCCAGGAGAGGAGAGGAGGAGAGGAGGAAAAGGAGGGAGGAGGGGAAGGAGCCGGATGCTAAGAGGAAGAGGCAGACCAAGGAGGAGAGCTTGTCTGAGGATGAGGAGGTGAGGAAGGGCAGGAGAGGACCTCTGATACCTGTCATCCATTACTGCTAAGGGACTCATCCCTGTGTGTGTGTGTTTGAGTTGCAGGTCAGAGGTCGCAGGCGGCAGTACAACACAGAGACAGAAGAGGGGAGGAGACGCAAGCAGGACGAGGGGAAGGAGTATGTGTGTGTGTGGTCTGGGTGAGTGTGTGTGTGTGTGGTCTGGGTGAGTGTGTGTGTGTGGTCTGGGTGAGTGTGTGGTCTGGGTGAGTGTGTGGTCTGGGTGTGTGTGTGTGTGGTCTGGGTGTGTGTGTGGTCTGCGTGAGTGTGTGTGTGGTCTGGGTGAGTGTGTGTGTGGTCTGGGTGTGTGTGTGGTCTGGGTGTGTGTGTGGTCTGCGTGAGTGTGTGTGTTCTGACCAGCTGTTTCCCATCTTCAGACCAGGTAAAGATGAAGGGAAGAAAGGGGATGGAGAGAAGAAGAAAGGTGACTTGTTACTATTGTTATGATTCATATAGTTATTCTTCTGAACACACTGATGCAAGGTGTACTCTGTGTTCATGACACACCCAGTTGTCTCCCAGACGCCCCATACACACAAATGAATATTTTTGAAGAAGCTATTTAGCGTTAGCGAGACTAGGTGCATTTGGTTTGTCAACACTGGTGCGCACCGTGCTTCAGGGTGGGCTGGGACTCACGGCTGCTTGGTTAAACGTTCTGTTGTTTCACTCAGAAATCCCCACAGAGTCCCGGCTGCAGAGGCTGCATGGGGAAATCAAGATATCTCTGAAGATCGACAACCCGGTAAACTGGAAACATCAGCTCTGTGTTGTGGAAGGACTCACTGACTGACTCACTCACTGACTGGCTCACTCACTGACTGACTCACTCACTGACAGACTCACTGACTGGCTCACTCACTGACTGACTCACTCACTGACTCACTCACTGACAGACTCACTGACAGACTCACTGACTGGCTCACTCACTGACTCACTGACAGACTCACTCACTGACTCACTGACTGACTCACTCACTGACAGACTGACTCACTGACTGACTCACTCACTGACTCACTGACTGACTCACTCACTGACTCACTGACTGACTCACTCACTGACTCACTGACAGACTCACTCACTGACTCACTGACTGACTCACTGACTGACTCACTGACTGACTCACTCACTGACTCACTGACAGACTCACTCACTGACTGACTCACTCACTGACTCACTGACTGACTCACTCACTGACTCACTGACAGACTCTGGCTCAGAGTGCTTATTTAACAGCTCTCTTTCTTTCTCTGTACATGTTAATCTATCTCCCTCCCCCTTGCTCCCCTCCCTCCCCTCTCTCCCTCTCCCTCCCCTCCTCCAGGATGTGAGGAAGTGCCTGGCAGCATTAGATGAGTTGGGCTCTCTACAGCTCAACACACAGCACCTGCAGAAGCACAGCGAGCTCATCGCCACACTCAAGAAGGTACCCAACACACTCTCTCACACACGCGCACACACACTCTCTCACTCGCTCACACACTCTCACACACACACCTTCCCACAGCCTCTCACATCCTCTAACCCTAATTCCATTACTTCCCACTCCCAAACACTTTTCAATTCAAGTGTGTATTTTCTAAACAACCACTGGCCTGTCATCCTAATATCTCTGTCTGTGTGTTGTGTGTGGGTGTGTGTGTTTGTATATGTGTGTGTTGTTTGTGTGTGTGTGTGTGTGTGTGTGTGTGTTTGAATCTGTGTGTGTGTGTGTGTGTATAGATCCGGCGCTTCAAGGCCAGTCAGGATGTGATGGACAAGGCCAGCATGCTGTATAACAAGTTCAAGAGCATGTTCCTGGTGGGGGAGGGGGAGCAGGCCCTGGCTCAGGTGCTCTGCAGGTCCACCACTGAGCAGAAGCAGCATGAGGAGGCCAGGAAGGGGGCGCTGAGGAGGGCCGAGGTGGCCAGGGAAGGAGGTGAGGAGGGAGGTAGGGGAGGGGAGGCGGGAGGTGGGGGAGGGGAGGCGGGAGGTGGGAGGTGGTTAGGGGAGTGTAAGTAGATCAGCAGTGTTGAGAGCCACAGAGATGAGGCCTGTTGCTGTTGCTGGCTGCTGTTGCTGCTGCTGGGTGAGAGAGAGAGAGAGAGAGATACAGAGAGAGAGAGAGAGAGAGTCTGACTGGTGGAAAATGTGTGTTTTCACTGCGAGGCATCATGTGCTGTGATCACACATCTGCTGGACCAACTGAGTCTGACTTCAGAGAAAAGGACAACTTTTAAAGTGTGTGTGTGTGGTGTGTGTGTGCGTTTGTGTGTGTGCGCGTGCGCCCGCCCTCCAGATAACAAGATGACTAATGGAGACGCAGATGATGACAAACAGGAGGCAGACATACCTGCAGACCCCTCCTCAGGAGACAGGTGAGACACACACACCCCTCCTCAGGAGACAGGTTAGACTTCTGTGTAAGTGTTAGTTGTCCAGTGGTATCCTTACTGTGTTCCTCTACTGTTCTACAGTGTTAGTACCCTGCAGTGAGCGTTCTAACCCGTGTTCCTCTACAGTGCTGCTGCTGTCCAGCAGAACCGTGTCTGAGGACAGCAGATGTGGCTCAAACATGCGATCTGGGTTTGATTGATACTGCCTGGCGTTTTTGGAACTGACGGAATGATCGTGCCGCTTCAGGATTCTGTCTGGAGTCCTCAGGATAGTCAGAGACAGGATTCTGAATCTAGATGTGACTTTATCTGCTGTTTTTGAACCCAACTGATCGTTAGAATAAAGTACTTCCTGGATTCATTTAAGAGATTAGATTGGATATACTTTATTCATCCCACAACTGGGAAATGTACTTGTTACAGCAGCAGTAGAGAATAAAAGTAGAAAAGGCAACAACAAAAAAGGCCCCGCAATAAACAGACAGAAATGAAACATATCTACAACCTACACAGTAAACGAGAAAAACAATAAACCTTTGAACAGACAATGTGCAAAGGACTGAGGATAAAAAATTGCATATATATATATATATATATATATATACAGTATATATAAACAGTATTGTAAGTGACCATAGTGTAAGAAATATTGCAAAGAAAGTGACTATGATACAAATATTACAAAAATAACTGACCATGACTCCACAGACAGCCTTGCTCAACCCTGACCCTCAACCACCATACCCACACCACACCATCTTGGTCGCAAAACCTTGAGTTTTCTCAAGTCCCTCCAGGTTTAGAGTGGATCTCTAGAACAACATGTATACTAGATGTAGATTTAGTTCATCGTAAAAGGATCATACCTCTCACATTGAATTACAGTTGTTATCTCTTTAGTTTTTTGTGTTTTTTCCTCAGACACCTTTTTTGAGTTAGTGAAACTAGATGTTAAATTTATTTTACAGTCTAACTCACTCTATGACTAGATGCATACTTGTAATCCACTGTTGCACATCGTTATTCTACTCTGTAGGTTTGCCAAAGTTTATCCTGCCAAGAAAGTGCTTTTGTTTCTTGAACTTTGTCTTTTTAAAGTCGTAGATTTTTGTAAATATGATGTTCCTTTGTGTCTTAAAGCCTCTTGTATCTGGTCCAGTAAATAAAGCAGTGGTTCAGATGTGCTTGTGGTTTCCTGTCACAGCAGGAAATGATGTACCTGTTCTCCACATGACCCCGGAGAGCGGGAATGATATTTTTGAAGATCTGCTCAATATGCCAGGCTTTTCATATCCTGTTTTACAGAAATATAGGCCAACAATAGTTTATTTGGGGAAATCAAATATTAACAATTACATGCATGGCACAAAATGAATCAACATTCCAACTGGAACAAACATCAAAAACAAAATGTCAAGGAACTAGTCAGAACTGCTCAGCAGTAGAGGGGAGGGGGGGAGGGAGGGGTGCCATCCAGTCAGGCTCAGCTGAAGACAGCAGGGTCGACGTAGACGTAGGCGTTGAATTCGGCGATCTTGCGTCCTTCATTGTCATAGTGCAGCATTCTGAAGCACTTCTCACAGAACAGACATGGATCTGACAGAGCCAGCTGGTCATTGGTGGTAAGCCACCTAAAACACAACACATCCTTTACACATCCCTCCACACTGGTACACATCCCTCCACACTCTGGTACACATCTCTCCACACTCTGCTACACATCCCTCCACACTGATACACATCTCTCCACACTCTGGTACACATCCCTCCACACTCTGGTACACATCCCTCCACACTCTGGTACACATCCCTCCACACTCTGGTACACATCTCTCCACACTCTGCTACACATCCCTCCACACTGGTACACATCTCTCCACACTCTGGTACACATCCCTCCACACTCTGGTACACATCCCTCCACACTGGTACACATCTCTCCACACTCTGGTACACATCTCTCCACACTCTGGTACACATCCCTCCACACTGGTACACATCTCTCCACACTCTGGTACACATCCTCCGTACTCTGGTACACATCTCTCCACACTCTGGTACACATCTCTCCACACTCTGGTACACATCTCTCCACACTCTGGTACACATCCCTCCACACTCTGGTACACATCCCTCCACACTCTGGTACACATCTCTCCACACTCTGGTACACATCCCTCCGTACTCTGGTACACATCCCTCCGTACTCTGGTACACATCCCCCCACACTCTGGTACACATCCCTCCGTACCCATGACCCTTTGCAGGAGTGACTTGCTGCTAATAGAGCCCAGGTGAGTCATACCTGGCGATGTAAATGTTGCAGACAGCACACTTGTTGGTGTGGACCAGGTTCTTGTGAGTCTGGAGGGGGTACATCTTCCTGTCCAGACAGTCATCCATGTGGGCAAACCTGGAAACAACAACCAACATCAATCAACCAAGGAAAACTATTTAAAAAACCCTTCTAGAACCTTCTAAAAACAACTTTGGGATTGGGTAATTGAAAACAAGTAAAGATTTCTGTAGTTAAAAACAGCCTGACCTGATGTCGGTGATGAGGACAAGATGCTCGCAGTCTCCCTGGTGACAGTACAGGTAAGGATACCCCACCTTCACCTTCAGATCTGTGAACCGGGTGTCCTCCATCTTAGCTTGGCTGAACGGCGGGAAGCCACGAGTCTTAGACCACTCAATGGTGGTTCTGTGAGGAGGAGGAGGAGGAGGGAGTGTGATTAGGTCTGACATTTAATGGTTGATAGAATCTAACCATGGCTCATTACAGGAACACAACACAAATTATCTTTAGCATGCATCACCTTCAGGGTCCAGTCACACAACGGGACCCAGTGTGTGTGTGTGTGTATGTGCGTGCGTGAGAGAGACAGGTCAACCCCGGAGCCTATGTTCTAGAACTAATTACCTTCCAGCACTAATTATTAGAACCCTGATATACGGTGTCGAGCTAGTAATCAGATAGTCCCTGGTTCGAACCCTAGCTGTGCCAACAAGATGTTGTGTCCAGGGCAGGAAAGCAGGGCTACTTACGCGCTGATGTCCTTACACTCAGGGAAGCGCATGTCATTGTAGAACACACCCTCGAAGTAGAAGTAGGCTGATTTGTGATGATCCTGAAATGAAGCCCATAATATAATGATCAAAACAAACCTGTCTCTGAGTGTGTCTGAGTGTGTGTGTCTGCATGTGTGTTTGTCTGTCTCTTTCTCCGCGTGTGTGTAACCTCCTCCCACCTTGCTGACGAAGTCCGGTGCCATGTCCGGAGTGTTGCTCAGCTCTCCGAACACGTGCATATCGCTCACACAGCCCACAGCATCTCTCAGGTCTGTCAGGTAGTGAGAGCCTAACAACAGCAGGGTGGAGTGGGGCCTCACAGGGTTAAACTGCAACACACACACACAAGCTTTACTGCAGTAGGCCTGCATACACTACAGTTCACTCCAGCAGACAGTAGAATAGTGAAACTGGAATAAGAGGGAGGAGAGTCAAAATGGTCACTCACTCTCTCGAAGACGGCAGTTTGATAAACCCTGATGCTCAATATAATCTCTCCCTCTGGCACAAGATCTTCACTGTCGTCTGGCCTCCGACAAAGAGAAATAGACTCCTGAAGTTCACACACACAGACAAACACACACAGAAAAACACACAAACGCACACAGAAACACACATGAAAACATTACCCCTATAAAGTAGTTTTCTGTGTATACATGTAAGGTGTGTGAGAGTGAGGAATGACTGACCAGCTGTTCTTCATAAATGTGACTTCGATTAGTTCTATCGATGTTCAAGCTGTTTTTATAATCCTCTTTCCTTTTCCTCTGGCTACATAAGAGACAAAAACAAACATTGTATTGTGCGGCTGATGACCATGTTAGGAGTCTCATAAATATAAAGTTATATGTGAAATGTGTTATAAGTGTTATAGAGTTAGTTGGATGTACATGAGTGTCTGGAGGGTGGTGTCTGGAGGGACTGCAGAGGTGACAGGAGGTTCATCTGCAGGGTGACACTGCAGAGACTCCATACTGCAGAGATGAGAAAGAAAATTAACTTTTTAAACATTGATATCGATTAGTAATAAGCAGTAAGACATGCATGCACACAGTATAACAGTTCTTCCAGCGCATTAGACATTTGAACACACCTGCAGATGGATTTAAGGTCATCAAAAGTCTCTGAAGAGATTCCAAACTCTTTAGTGAACTCTTCATTAAAGGTGTCTGTGTTATTCAGCTGGTAGTTGTAGTTCTGTGTGTCCAGCCTGCTCAGCCACTCACTTTGAAAAGATCCAACATGAAAAGGTTTGGTGTTGATTTCTTTATATTCTTCCACCGGGATGTTTTCATTCATCTTCGACTTTCCTTTCGACGCCATTTTCCCCCCTCTCGCGCACAGATGGGCAGGGTGAGCGCGAGCATATATGAGCGCGAGGATGTTCAAATGGGGGCATCATGGGAAATGTAGTTTTGTTTTTAGTTTTGGAAGAGCAGCTCCGGCTGATCAGACAGTAGTCCTGTAGTCTGATTTATGGTTATTATTAATTAATTAATTTGGGAGGAGTGTTTTTTTGATGACTAAACGCTTGAGGGTTTATTTGTGCCATTATAAAGACAGTTTCACAAACTGGGAGTTGAAAATTGATTTGAAAACTTGAATTCCTCCGTCTTTTAAACGGTTTACTGGCAAAAGTGGAGGTTTTAAACTTTTAACTTAGTGTTTTCAGTCAGTTTGGTTTGACTGCTCTGTTTCCATGCAGACTTTTCTTAAACGTTGGGGTTCGGGTTAGAACATACAGTAGATATAATGCAGGTCAACCGGATTAAGGGTGGGGTTCAGTTGAAAGATAAACATGGATAATTTGCAAGTTCCTCTTTCATGCTTAAGTCATTCATCCACACTCACAGCACTGTGATGTAAGACGAGAGCCCAGATCAGTTTGAATGTTTTTACATGTGCATTTAATTCTAGGTTTGTCTGGTTGATGTAAAGCTTTTCAAACCGTGGTGTCTATTTCCATATATTTAGTGCTATCTAACGTGTAGGTATTGGAGTTTAATCTTGGTAATATATGAATATATTATATTCACTTCTGTCAATCTGTCATGGTTATTTTTGTTAAACGTTCAATGTGTGAAAAGTTCTGTATCACCACATATCGGACACATGATGTAACACTAAATCAATTAAAAATCCAAAGGTGATTTTCAGCACTAAATGGGTCCAGTAGCGGCAGATTCAACATGTTTTGAAAAAATAAATAGACGTCAAAAGGTCTTCCTGTTTCCAAGCATCTGAGAGAGTCACAAAAATGAAGCCGAATCTAATCAAATACAATTATTAAACGGGTCAATGAACCCCACAAAGATCTGCCACCCAAAGGACTAAAGGTTAAATAAATGTTAGAAAGTGCTGCACCAAATGTTCAGGTAGATCCAGTCAGCTGAGGGTGAGTAAGGGGGTAGAGGGGGGGAGTCAGTGGGGGGAGGAAGAGACAGAAGATGGAGGGGAACAGGGATGAAGCAGAGAAATGCATTAATATCGCCTCTAAAGCGCTGGAAGCAGGAGATAAAGACAAAGCGAGGAAGTTCCTAAATAAAGCAGAGAAACTTTATCCAACTAATAAAGCTAAAGGTAAATAAAGTTTAATCCTTAGATAATTAAACTGATGATAATGACAAGCTACCTCCATATAACTAACATCATATTAAACTGCTACAGCTTTATTAAAACCTGTTGTCAGTTTGTCAGCTACATTAACACGTTTATAACCTTAAATACTGTTATAATATTAATACACGATGTGTTTGTCACGATGTTAACGCTTCTGAAAGCTAGCTTAGCATGTAGCACTGGGCTAACTAGCTTAGCATAGTCAAATCAGGTTGCTAGGTGGAGTTCAGACATCAGAATTGGTTTTTATTCGTCGTGTAAAGTTGCACAAACACGGAATTTACTGTGGCAGGATGAAGCAAACAATTAATGTATTAATATATTTTATCAAAAAATAAAGTAGGTTAGTATGTTAAACTGACATTTGTTAAGAAAACACCGTCTGAGATCAGATGTGTAGCTAGATGTCATCGCTAGTTTAATGAGGCTGAATCATAACTGAATAAATCTAATGATCCCGTCTAAAGTCGTCAGTAACATTACTAATGTCAGCATTTATCTAGTGTACATTGGAGAAAAAGAAATGCATCCGTTTAATCTGGTTCCTAAAATACTAAAACGATGATTTATTTTAGTTGTATAGCTAAGCTAGGCCCAAATGAATCATTTGTTGCTTAGCTAACTAGTATCACTACATTATAACATTGAGCAAGATCAAGACAGTCTGGTCATATGTGATGATATGAGCAAGATCAAGACAGCCTAGTCAAATGTGATGATATGAGCAAGATCAAGACAGCCTGGTCAAATGTGATGATATGAGCAAGATCAAGACAGTCTGGTCAAATGTGATGATAAGAGCAAGATAAAGACGTGATGATATGCATGTTGTAGCTGGTTGCATCTCAGGTGTATCAGTATCTCTATGTTGAAATGCTTTCGTATTGAATACATTGCTTTATGTGCATGTTCTTGCTTGTTCTAGCTTTTAAGTTAGACTTTAGTGCCATAGACTTATGATATTTGATGTAGGAAGGTCACTAATGTTTAGCACCTGTTCACAATTTGGTCATTCATTCATTCATTCATTCTGTCCGGTTGCACAGTAATGTGGGTTTCATGAAGCTATGTGAAGTCTGGTCATTCAAACGTGTTTCCGCATTCACCTGCTGGTGTTAAGTTCAATCGATTGACTAATCTGTAACGGTACTGTCATGTTCTATGGATTCTAGAATAATGAGACACTTCCGTTTCAACCTCATCCTTTGACATTGATTAATTTAAGTCATCGATATCTCGTCACAAGAATCTGACACACCTGTGTTATGATCGATGACTGAAACATCAACCCCAAACATCCTATATTAGACTAACCATCCACACACATACATACACACACCCACACACACACACACACACAAACGGTAAAACACTAACAAAGGCTTTCTTAGTAAGTGAACACAACAGGTTTTAAGCCAAGTCTTTCTGGGACCCTTGTACACTGGCTAGGTGTGGTTCTAGTATATACTATGTCCACTGCACATGCTAGTAGCTGAGCAGGTCAGTGCCATGTAAGGAGATTAGGGGGAGATGTGAGGGAGGGGTTGGAGCAGCGGAGGTAAATGGTACAGGAAGTGGCCAGGTACCGTAAGGATGTTGGTTGGGGCTGACAGATTGCAGACTGTCAGAAGCAGCTAATCAGGCTATAAGCTGCTCAGTCTGTCTCACAGCCCCACTGACCACAGAGATGGGGGACAGCACTGGTGTCTGTCAAATACCTACACTGTCAAATACCTACACTGTCAAATACCTACACTTAAATATCTTAATAATACAGAGATATGTACATGTGTGGGAGGGAGGGAGTTATGTGGCTGTGCAGTTATGGAGTCAGGCTAGTAAGCAGAAGGTTGCGAGTTCAAATCGCGGCTGTGCCTATATGATGTTGTGTCCTTGTACAAGGCACTTCACCTTTCCTGTCTCAGGGGGGATTGCCCCTGTACTTGCTGTAAGTGATAAATGACTTTATACATGTGTGTATAGCCTGTATGTTTTTAGACTTGTTGCTGGGACAGTGTGAGGGAGGTAGGCAGCAGGGTGGGGAAAGAGGTTGGACACTTTGGAAATGACCTAGAGTGGGATTTGATTCCAGACCCCTGTGTTAGGCAGCCTAATGGTACAGTCTGGAGCCCAGGCCCCTGTGTTAGGCAGCCTAATGGTACAGTCTGGAGCCCAGGCCCCTGTGTTAGGCAGCCTAATGGTACAGTCTGGAGCCCAGGCCCCTGTGTTAGCCAGCCTAATGGTACAGTCTGGAGCCCAGGCCCCTTTTGGTCTCTTTTCCGGTGAGCTACTTTAAAAAACATTGTTATCAAATGTGTTGGAGATGCTGTACTTGTGGTTCTGTGAGGCTCAGCATAGAGCATTGTTAGCGGACGCTTGGTCCAGGAAAGTCCCTGGTTGAAGCTTCGCTGCCAGGCCTTACTGGCCCACAGTGGGGGAACCAGAGACTGGTAACCATGGAGAAGGACTGAAATTAAATCCAATTATAAACCCATTTAGTTTCAGAGGAAGGCAGATGATGTGGGCTAAACAAACAGAGTAATTCACCAATGACCTCAGTAACAGATCTGTGTGTTATGAAATCTAAACAGACTGATAACATTAGATGTATCACCACCATGGGAGAGACAGTAACAGGAGTTCTGGGAGTTGACTTGTGGTCAAAGACAGATCCCATGGCTGCTGATCCCATGGCTGCCTGATCCCATGGCTGCTAGCTAAAACAGACACTGTGTTCTTTGTACTAGCTGGGGGCTGGAGGCTGGGGGGGCTGGAGTCTGGGGGCTATAGGCTGGGCCAGGCTGCTAATGCCCCTCTACTCCATTCAGACCAGGGTAGAGCCAGGCTTCACCAGCCTGAGCGGAACCAGGATACCAAACTCTCTCTGTTTCTCTCCCTCCCCTCCGCCCCTCAGCCCTGCTGGATGCGTTACTGAGGAACGGCAGCTCGGCCGGCACCGGTGCATACTGCCGGAGGCCCCCAGACAGTGCAGAGGGGGCCAGGGCAGAGGCCAGGGCGGAGCCTGGGGCAGGAGAGACCACCACCAAGAGCTTCACCAAGGAACAGGTGGAGGGGGTGCAGAGGTGAGCTCATGCCATCTCTCTCTCTGTCTCTCTGTCTCTCTCTCTGTCTCTCTCTCTCTGTCTCTCTCTCTCTCTGTCTCTCTCTCTCTCTCTCTCTCTCTCTCTCTCTCTCTCTGTCTCTCTCTCCTAGCAGTGTGTAGGATGGTTCCAGCCTCTGTTCCAGCCCTCCTGTGTGTCAGACAGAGGAGATGATGTTCAGATCCACCTTCAGCCCTGTGGCTGTGACCTCCTGGAGATTTCACTACCCGCATGTCTTTCCTGGCCTGTGATTGGTTGGTTGGGTGGTTTGTTGACCTATTTCAAGTCCCTGTTTGCTTTCAAACATTTATACTTCTGAGTAGAAGGTCAACAGGTTTTTTTTCTGTATACGGAAATGGGTACACACACAGACGCACGCACACACACACACCCCAGTATGACATTAGGCAGAGTTTGGTTCCAGTTGTTTCGGAGGTTGTTCTCCAGTATATCTGAACCTTCAAACCACTTCCCACTCTCCTGCTCACCATCCTGTAGGCTCCAGTAGCGCTGACCTCTGACCCTGGGTCAGACAGGATGTCGACGTCTCTTGTCTAGACAGCTGGATGATCAGATGAGCAGGTCAAATGGCACAAAGGTGTCATGGATTCAAACCTGAGCTTCCTGTGTCTGTGTGGATACAGTTTGGGGAGAGGACAGACAGACAGACAGAGAGAGAGAGAGAGAGAGAGAGAGAGAGAGGGAGGCGGAGGAGGAGGAGGGGGAGAGAGGAGAAGAGGGAGCGAGAGACCTTCTTACCTGGATCCTCAGGGTTCAGAAAGGTTCCTCAGGAGGATTCTAGAATGCTCTCTGAGGTTTTGCTCCACGCAGTCAGGCAGTGACAGGGTTGTTGCATCACCCCAGGCTGGGGGAAGGAGGGGGAGGCTAGGGGAGAGGAGGCTAGGGGAGAGGAGGGGGAGGCTGGGGAGGAGGCTAGGGGAGAGGAGGGGGAGGCTGGGGAGGCTAGGGGAGAGGGAGGCTGGGGAGGAGGCTAGGTCAGAGGGAGGCTGGAGAGGAGGCTAGGTCAGAGGAGGGGGAGGCTGGGGAGGAGACTAGGGGAGAGGAGGAGGAGGCTGGGGAGGAGGAAGTGAATGAGGACACTGCAGTTTTCACTGTGTGCTTCACACACTGCTATCACTATGGGAACCACTGGGGCAAATTGCTGAGGGAGGGAAATACAGGGAGGGGGAGCAGCAGGAGGGGGGCTCTGTAGAGCAGTCTGTAGAACGGTCTGTAGAACAGTCTGTAGAGCAGTCTGTCTGTAGAACAGTCTCTGTTGAACAGTCTGTCTGTAGAACAGTCTGTCTGTAGAGTGGTATGTCTGTTGAATGGTCTGTCTGTAGAACAGTCTGTCTGTTGAACAGTCTGTCTGTAGAGCGGTCAGTCTTTAGAGCGGTCAGTCTGTAGAGCGGTCAGTCTGTAGAACAGTCTGTCTGTAGATCGGTCTGTCTGTAGAACAGTCTGTCTGTTGAACAGTCTGTCTGTAGAGCGGTCAGTCTGTAGATCAGTCAGTCTGTAGAGGGGTCAGTTTGTAGAGCGGTCTGTCTGTAGAGCGGTCTGTCTGTAGAGCGGTCTGTCTGTAGAGTGGTCTGTATGTAGAGTGGTCTGGGACTGGTGGACAGGCACACACGCACATCCTTCTCTTAATTGACCGCCTAGAGTTTCATTGCTAGTGAAACTCAGTTACCTTGACTAACATCAGTGTGTTTACACACCTGCACACTAAACTCTGGCTTCACACTGAGACACTGATCCGTGTGTGTGATCCGTGTGTGTGATCCGTGTGTGTGATCCGTGTGTGTGATCCGTGTGTGTGATCCGTGTGTGTGATCCGTGTCCCTGCAGGATCAAGCGTTGTAAGGATTACTATGAGGTTCTGGGAGCCACTAAGGAGGCTAACGAGGACGAGCTGAAGAGAGCTTACAGGAAACTGGCTCTGAAGTTTCACCCTGACAAGAACCATGCTCCTGGAGCCACAGAAGCCTTCAAAAGTACGAAGACTGGACCCAACACAGACCCAACACAGACCCAACGCAGACCCAACACTGACCCAACACAGACCTAACACCTAATTCCTTTTTTTCCTGAAACTGACATCAGGTTCATCTACATGGTCTTTGATTTTTTCCTTCAGAGATTGGAAATGCCTATGCAGTGCTTAGCAACCCAGACAAGAGGAAGAAGTATGATCTCACTGGGGGGGAGGAGCCTAGCGGCACTGGCCACGCCCACGGAGGCGGAGGGTTTGATTTCCACCGGGGTTTTGAGGCCGACATCACGCCTGAAGACCTGTTCAACATGTTCTTTGGGGGAGGATTCCCCTCCTGTAAGAGTCACACACTATTATTATTATGATTTATTCTAGTAATCTTAGCACTTCATTTCCTTTTTGTTTTGGGTATATTTATTTCTGATTTATTTTATTTGGTGAGCTCGTACATGATAACGTTAATATGCCTGTGTGTGTGTCTCTCCAGCGAGCACACACACGTTCAGCAGTGGCCGGGCACGCTACAGCCAGCAGACTGACCAGAGACGGGACCGGACAGAGGAGCGGGCAGATGTACGTACCCTCACCATGGTTACCCTCACCATAGTTACCATGGGTACTGTCACTATTGACAGTGTGTCTGTGACAGTGATGTGGTCTCTCCTCAGGGTGGGTTAGTGGTGTGTAACAGCGATGTGGTCTCTCTCCTCAGGGTGGGTTAGTGGTGTGTAACAGTGATGTGGTCTCTCCTCAGGGTGGGTTAGTGGTGTGTAACAGTGATGTGGTCTCTCCTCAGGGTGGGTTAGTGGTGTGTAACAGTGATGTGGTCTCTCTCCTCAGGGTGGGTTAGTGGTGTGTAACAGTGATGTGGTCTCTCTCCTCAGGGTGGGTTAGTGGTGTGTAACAGTGATGTGGTCTCTCCTCAGGGTGGGTTAGTGGTGTGTAACAGTGATGTGGTCTCTCCTCAGGGTGGGTTAGTGGTGTGTTACAATGATGTGGTCTCTCCTCAGGGTGTGTAACATTGTTGCGGTCTCTCTCCTCAGGGTGGGTTCTCCATGTTTATCCAGCTGATGCCCATCGTGGTTCTCATCCTGGTGTCCATCCTCAGTCAGCTGATGGTGTCCACGCCCCCCTACAGCCTGTACTCTAGACCGTGAGTACACACATACTCAGCATGCTCCCTCTCTTTCCTCCACATGTACACACACTCTCTCTGACCCCCTCCCCGCCCCCCAGGTCGACAGGACAGACGATAAAGCGTCAGACGGAGAACCTGCAGGTGGATTACTTTGTGGCTCGGGACTTCAAGTCAGAGTTCAGAGGCTCGGCGCTGCAGAAGATCGAGAAGAGCGTAGAGGAGGACTATGTGGCCAACATCAGGAACAACTGCTGGAAGGAGAGGCAGACAAGTATGTGGGGAACCAGTCTCACTATTGTGCGTGTGTATTATTATTACTTTTTTTGCTCCAATACATCAGATTCATGTCCTTCCCTCCCTTTTTTCCCATCCCCCCTCCTCCCCCTACAGAAACAGACTTGCTGTACGCTGCTAAGGTCTACAGAGACGATCGTCTGCGTAAGAAGGCCGACCTGATGACCATGGATAACTGCAGAGAGCTGGACCGACTCAACGACCTGTTCAGGGGGGGCTGAGCTCTCCTCCCCAACACTTGGACGCTTTAGATTCTATATATATATAGAGGGAGAGATATAAATATTATAGATATGTACGTAAAATGTTTTTTTTTAAGGAAAAGTACGCAGAAGATAGGAGCACGATGAAAAGAAAGAAGAGGAAAAAAAACTAACAAAAAAACTTAAAAATACTAAACAAAATGATGAGAAACCTAGCCTGACTTTGGGAGTTTATGGTAATTCCCCCTTTTTAAATTGTCTTTCTTGCTGGCTCTCGCTCCTTTTCTTCTTTCCTCCCCCATCCCTCTCTCCTCCCTCCCTCTCCTCCTTCCTCCCCTCAGCTGTTGCCTTGAGGGATTCTAATGAACAATATGATCCGTCAGCAATGGATGGACCATCTAAAAGGACATTTGTGGGCACTAGAAACCTATTTTTCCCCCCAATATTCTTTTTATTTTCGCTTTTGCACTCCTGCTTATCTCCTAGTTTTGTTTTTAAGATGTTAAACTCCGGAAATGAACACTGGAGAACTGACTGCACTCTAGAATAGCAAGAGGACGAGATTGTCGTCTTAAAGTGAATCACTGACAAATCTTCCTTAAACGCCTTCTTCATCTGCTTCACTCTGGAACTGGAGGTTCTTCTGAGGATGGATGTCTCCATCTCGGCTCCATAGCAGCGCTAGAACCCCATCTAAGAACCCTGGAGAACCCCAGGAAAATGCTTCCTAGTTCCTCACAGAACTGTCGGTGTAATTCCACAGCGGACCTCAGAACCCACAGGTTGACAGACTGTTGACAGGAGTCAGAAGAGAACATGTTTGTCTTAAATTAAATAGAACGATGAAAACTAACCCACAAAAAAGGAAGTCCACTGGTTCTGTTAGTTCATCATTCAAGATGTTGTACATTTTAATTTTGAATGTTTTAAAAGTTTATGAAGTTATTTAAGTAACTAGAAAAACCACTTTTTTCTCCATTGCTTGACTAATCATTTGAATAAAGTATATAAATTATTACCAGGAGCAGATTGTGTTTAACCAACTAAAAAATTGATTATCAAAAACATGTCTCTTTTTCTGTAAAAATGTTTATTATTTTTGATGGGTAGATATTTGAAATGACTATACAAATGGTGTTTGTAAAGCTGTTACATTCAGTTGAGCAGAGTTCCAACACAGTCACTGTGGATAATACCCTGGGTGTCCATCCCAGCAAACACAAACAGCAGCTGGACAGTGTCTGGGTCCCCCTGGGTCTGCTCAGCCTCCCTGGCTGCCTCAGTTTCTGGGTCCCCCTGGGTCTGCTCAGCCTCCCTGGCTGCCTCAGGCTTCACCCTCCAGGGTATCACACACATGGAGTGATCCAGCCTGTTAGGAGGAAGGTCACCCTCGAATCTCAAGAGGACCCACCTCTCCTGGTCACAGTTGAACCGGTACATGGCGTTACTCGCCCCCTCTGAGGTGAGTCCTCCGAAAATATAGATGTTTCCCTGCAGGGTTACGGCGGCGTGAGCCGCCACACCTGGAGGCTCCTCTCCAGTGGCTGGGATCTTTCTCCACGTCATACTAACAGTATCCAGTGAGTACATGTCACTGTGGAACTCCTCCCCTGTCATGCCTCCATGGATGTACAGTCTGGAACCCACAGCTACCACCGCGTGCCCGTGTCTCGGGGAGGGGCGTCTGCCTCGCGTGGCGGGCTGAGACCAGGTGGAAGACAGGGTGTTGAAAACGTGCAGCTCAGTATCTGATACCGGTGTAGCTCCCGTCTCTCCGCCGGAGAAAACGTACAGTGCGTCTCCAATGCAGGCCGTGGTGGTGTGGTATGTCCTCGGGGACGGGGGGACACCATCAGCCTCCACGCGCTTCCACGCCGCTCCGTCACCGAGTCGGAGGTTCTGGATACAGTTTCGGTTTCCTTCTTGCTCCGCCCCGGCAAACACCCACATGGTTTGCGGGCGGCTCTCAGTTACAAAGCTGCAGTGTTCGTATCGTGCTGACAAGCCTCTCCAGGCAGGGAGACGCCATTCTAAAGTGTCTAGGTTTAGGATGTGAGATTGAGAGAAACTCCCATTAGGATTGGCTCCTCCCACGATCAGCACGGAGCCCCGCCCTTCTTCACCTCCAGGTGGGATGAACATGCAGGTGTGGCCCACCGACACCCCGGGACCAGCGCCTCCTGGTATCACAGAATACCACCGTCCTCTCTGTGGTCTGTCTTGGTGTTCCAGTACGGGCAGGATCTCCATCTTCCTGTCAAGAGGAACCTTGTTAAAGACTCAGTAGTTTAACTATTTGACGATTTAGTTGTGCATTCAAGTGTGACTTTGTCCCAGAGCAACAGGAAGGGGTTTTAGACCAGCCTAAATGTTGCCTAAATAAAAAGAAGCTCTGTTAAAAGTGTCTCTTTGCTCCTCATCCACACACACCAGGTGGAAGAACTGTTGTGGTAAAGCAGGTAACCAGGGCAACACGTCGTGTTGATTGCTCAGAGCTAGCCTAGCTTCCTACAGTTCAGTAGCTTTAATAGAAGCCAACATACCCGTTAATACTGTAGCTTTCAGCGGGATGAACTTGAATAAATTAATGTTTGACTTGAACTTCGTTCACAGGTTCAACTCCAGAATGAAACACGTGGAGTTACAGCGGCGACTGAATATCGAATCACGTGACCACCCTCTCAACCTAAATATTGATGTCTGATTGGCCAGCAGACATCACGTGATCACCCTCGCAACCTGAATATTGATGTCTGATTGGCCAGCAGACATCACGTGACCACCCTCTCCACCTGGAAATAGACACTTTTACAAATGCGACGCTGTAAAATATGTAAATAAAAAATCTGAATAACATATTTGAAGCTGTTTATAATGGTGTCCTACGGCGGTTTGTCGCTGTTTGTGGTCGCAGTTGTGTCCTTTAGTGTGACTTCATGTTCTGAAGACAGAGAACCTGAGACTCCAGACTGGATGATGACTCTGAAGACTATTAGGAACGGGATCCACAAGATCGACACTTATCTAAATGTTGCTTTAGACTTGATGGGAGGAGATGATGGTCTGTGTCGGTACAGATGCGGTGATGGTGAGGTGGATTATTACTCTGTTATATTATTATACACAGTAACTTCAGTTTTAAATAAGGTATAATTAACCGAAACACTGACATTGAGACATCTGAGACTAAAGTCAAACATTTATTGGCGGTTTGCAGCTCTACTAACTGTCGGTAATCTCACTTCGACGAGATAACTTCAGGCTGACGTCCCTGCCTACCTTTGATCTCCCCCCCCCCAGGTTACTCTCCCTCCCCCCGACCAGGGTACAAACCTCCCCCGCCCAACGGATGTGGATCTCCTCTGTTTGGCTTCCAGGTACAACACAGTCCAATCATTGCCTTACGGGACTTAAACTAGGTCCTTTGTGATTCACGAGTCAGAATTGGTTTTATTCGCCATGTACATTTTCACAAACACGGAACTTAGCGTGGCAGTATGGTGCATAAAAAAATATCTTTAACAATACAAAAAATAAAATAAACAACTTGCATGATCATCAGGCAGTAGTTTTGTGTTAAAATACTTACTAATCCATCTACCATCACCTTCTGGTCTTCAGTTCGATGTAGGCATCCCATCCATGACCAAGTGCTGTAACCAACACGACCGTTGCTATGACACCTGTGGCCGTGAGAAGCACGACTGTGACGACCAGTTCCAGGAATGTCTGGAGACCATCTGCAGGAATGTTCAGAAGACCCTGGGGTTATCCCACAGTGTGCAAGGTAGGCCTGGGGTTATCCCAGAGTGTGCAAGGTAGGCCTGGGGTTATCCCACAGTGTGCAAGGTAGGCCTGGGGTTATCCCACAGTGTGCAAGGTAGGCCTGGGGTTATCCCAGAGTGTGCAAGGTAGGCCTGGGGTTATCCCACAGTGTGCAAGGTAGGCCTGGGGTTATCTCACAGTGTGCAAGGTAGGCCTGGGGTTATCCCACAGTGTGCAAGGTAGGCCTGGGGTTATCTCACAGTGTGCAAGGTAGGCCTGGGGTTATCTCACAGTGTGCAAGGTAGGCCTGGGGTTATCCCACAGTGTGCAAGGTAGGCCTGGGGTTATCTCACAGTGTGCCAGGTAGGCCTGGGGTTATCTCACAGTGTGCCAGGTAGGCCTGGGGTTATCTCACAGTGTGCAAGGTAGGCCTGGGGTTATCCCACAGTGTGCAAGGTAGGCCTGGGGTTATCCCACAGTGTGCAAGGTAGGCCTGGGGTTATCTCACAGTGTGCAAGGTAGGCCTGGGGTTATCTCACAGTGTGCCAGGTAGGCCTGGGGTTATCCCACAGTGTGCAAGGTAGGCCTGGGGTTATCTCACAGTGTGCAAGGTAGGCCTGGGGTTATCCCACAGTGTGCAAGGTAGGCCTGGGGTTATCCCAGAGTGTGCAAGGTAGGCCTGGGGTTATCTCACAGTGTGCAAGGTAGGCCTGGGGTTATCTCACAGTGTGCCAGGTAGGCCTGGGGTTATCCCAGTGTGCAAGGTAGGCCTGGGGTTATCTCAGTGTGCAAGGTAGGCCTGGGGTTATCTCACAGTGTGCAAGGTAGGCCTGGGGTTATCCCACAGTGTGCAAGGTAGGCCTGGGGTTATCCCAGAGTGTGCAAGGTAGGCCTGGGGTTATCTCACAGTGTGCAAGGTAGGCCTGTGGTTATCTCACAGTGTGCAAGGTAGGCCTGCTGATGAATTACATTTTTGTAATGAGTTTGATTTAAATCAGATTTGAATCTAAAGATGAGTGTTTTCCTGACACTTGTCAGTGCAAGTGTCAGTTTCTTTCGTACTTTCACAGATTCTGAATCTGAATACTAACAGATGCTCACATTCTGATTTGAATCTGAATCTGATTTGAAAAGCTCCCAGCTCACACAGCTGTCCCTCTCCCCCCAGCCTGTGAGTCGGCAGTGAAGCTTCTGTTTGATGCTGTGATGCACATGGGCTGTAAACCTTACCTGGACAGCCAGAGAGGATCCTGCATGTGCGAGTATGAGGAGAAGAAGGAGCTCTGAAAACACCACCAAGGAAGTAGGACACAGGAAGAGGAAGTAGCTGCATCACAAGCTCCGAATCTTCTTCTTCTTGTATAGAAGCTCTTAATACAGGAAGTCAAATAGGAACGATGCCAGACTGACCCTAGAAGAAGACATAGGAGCTGCAAGAGACTGATCAACGAAGAAGAGGAGGTCAAACAAGAATAAAAGATGGTCTAATATGCTTCTCTGATTCACTCTGCATGGTGTTTTAAAGACGCTCAATTGTTTACCAACAACTAGTAAAATAATAATTACAGCAAACAGAATGTATACATGAATACATCTGGTAGGTTTGTTATGCTACACCTACTGAATGTTTGGATGTTTAAACTCATAACCTCTGTATGTGAGGTGCAGACGGTGTGTTTGATTTCAGGGATGTGGCTCCCCTGTGTTGAAACAGGGCTGATGGTGTGGTTATGGAGTCAGGAAGTGTTTTCAAGAAATGAATGTTGAGGGAAAAAAAATTGTGCTCTTTCAGGAAATGATTATTTTTGGGTTTTGTACAGAGTTCCTGTGCATGTAAACATTTTATTATCAAATATTTATATATGATATATACATACACTGTATATATACACATATAAATATATTGTATATTTTGGTTGGTGAACAGAGTTATCTAAGGTGATGAAGACAGCAATTCAAAAAAATATTTTAAATATTTTGGTTGAATAACAGAAATAACTGAAGCAATGAAGTAAAAACATGAAGTGTGGGAAGTGAAATGTATATTGCTACTGACATGCACTTTACTAAAGTATGTTTGAAAAATATCTACACGTGATTTAGAAAATGTTGTTTATGGAGAGTAAGACATGATTTAATGGCAGCGATAGTTTGTTATGAAATACATGAAGTCACAGTGAGTAAAGTTACCTGTGTTACAGCACAATGTGGCAATATACGGAAGTCGTGACGTTAACAGAATGAACTGATTGATCGCTTATCAGCCAATGGTGTTGAGCTACTGTGAAAGTCAACCAATCAGCATGTAGGGCGGTACTTGACTGTCAGCTCTGACACGAACTCAGTGAAACATTGTAACAAAGCGGCTGATCATCATTATCATGTCTGAAGCTGTGAAGCCTGAAGCTCTGCCAGGTAATAAACTACATTCTGTAGAGAAACATCTGTATTTATTTCAGTTGTCGTTGTTTTGCTACACATGCAGATGCGGTCATAATTCAGGAAGATAAGTTTTGACATGAGCGAAACAAATGAACAAAAGCATTCAATCCAAGTTAGTTTTGAGATATTTACAAAAACATTTCGCAAGTCTCAAAGACTTCTGAGTCAATTTGCAAAGCAGTCGTCGTCGTCTTAGACTCAACTTAGTTTGGAGGGTGACATCGTTTCTTCATCCGTTCAGCTGCCAGTTGTGTTGGTTGACCTTTTTAAACGGACTCCACCTGTCTTCAGATCCTCCTCTTGCTCATCAGTTTCTCACTTCTTCCTTTCTGTGTTCATAGAGACTGTAGAGAAGGACAGTTACTCCATCTCAGGTAAGCATGCTTTTAGATTTAATATTACAATGAATTATCATCAATACAATTGTTAACTGTCAAAATAAAATAAAAAATCTTATAAAACTCTGATAAGATCATATATCGAAACCAGAAACTAAAAAGTTCAAAGTTTGTGTGGCTTAATGATAGACACACGAATCGTAAGAAATAGAGCGCAGATGAAAGGTCGCAATGCTAGGAAGTGAAATCCCACACACCTGTTCACAACCTTTGACACACACTTGTTGGAATCAGAATCCGTTTTATTCGCTATGCAAGATATACAAACACAGAATTTACTATGGCGGGAAAGAGCAAACATAGAACATATATGGAACATAATAAGGACCGACAGTGTTGTTGAGTGTGTTCTGTTGTGAGGCTCATTTCTCTGTGTGTCTGTTGCAGGTTCCACCATCACAGAGCCAGATGGGTTTTTCAGGGTGTGAGTTCACTAACATATCTTCTCTCTCAATGGACAATGTCAGATTCTTTTGTATCGGAAAGACGAGGGACAAACTGATAACTGATCTTGAACTCTTTACACTGGACTATCCAGTTTTTGTTCATAACGTGCTAATCACTTGGTTACAATCTTTTGTCATTACCTGGTAGGTTCAAGTACACTTAGGTCTTGGTTCTACATGTATTGATGTGTTCTGCTGTTCCTCAGCACGGTTCCACACGTGTTGATATGTTCTGCTGTTCCTCAGCGCGGTTCCACACGTGTTGATGTGTTCTGCTGTTCCTCAGCGCGGTTCCACGCGTGTTGATGTGTTCTGCTGTTCCTCAGCGCGGTTCCACACGTGTTGATGTGTTCTGCTGTTCCTCAGCACGGTTCCACGCGTGTTGATGTGTTCTGTGTTCCTCTGTAGGCCTCACGGTGGTTCCTTCTCTCTGGACCCGGCTGAGGAGTACAGCATGGAGCACAAGAAGCGCGGCACCGCTCTCATCTTCAACCAGGAACGCTTCTTCTGGAAGCTGGGCATGAACGACCGACACGGCACTAATGCCGACCGCTACAACCTGGAGAAGAGGTGTGTGTGTGTGGGGGGGGGGAACGTTGACCTTCTTTCAACCTTCTCCCGGTTCCACATATTCCTACCAGGGGTGATTTATTGACTTAATTCCTCTTTAACCTCCCCCTCCTTGCTCCGTTCTTACCCTGCTGTCAGTATGTCGCTGGTGTGGAACGCAGAGCCAATTTTATGAGCTCAGAGCAACAAATCATGTCCTGACTTGTTTGCTTGAACTGGGAGACCTCAGACTTCACACTGTGACTTGATCTGGTCGACAGCAGAGACTCTGACTTAATTTACCTGATCCTTCCGCAGATTCAAGGATCTGGGTTTTGACGTGAAGGCTTATGACAACCTCAAACTGGAGGAGGTCTTCAATACAATCAGTGAAGGTGAAATGAGACGTTTACCCAACAAATCCTGTTTTTCCCCTCTCTTATTGTTAGGGTTCGTTCACAGCGCCTGTTCTCTGCTGCATTAGATCCCTCAGCAACATGGATATCAGGTTGCGTTCACCTGGTTGCTAAGAAAGGGTTGCTTAGCTACACAGATGCAAACCACACTGTCGATGAAATATTGTTTCATGAAATTAAGAATATTCTTTACGTAGCCCTCTAAGTCAGGGGTCCCCAGCCCTGGTCCTCAGGGGCCACTGTCCTGCATGTTTTAGATGTTTCCCTGCTCCAACACACCTGCAGGACAAACATGCAGGATAGCGGCCCCTGAGGACCAGGGAAACATCTAAAACATGCAGGACAGTGGCCCCTGAGGACCAGGGAAACATCTAAAACATGCAGGACAGTGGCCCCTGAGGACCAGGGAAACATCTAAAACATGCAGGACAGTGGCCCCTGAGGACCAGGGAAACATCTAAAACATGCAGGACAGTGGCCCCTGAGGACCAGGGAAACATCTAAAACATGCAGGACAGTGGCCCCTGAGGACCAGGGAAACATCTAAAACATGCAGGACAGTGGCCCCTGAGGACCAGGGAAATATCTAAAACATGCAGGACAGTGGCCCCTGAGGACCAGGGAAACATCTAAAACATGCAGGACAGTGGCCCCTGAGGACCAGGGAAACATCTAAAACATGCAGGACAGTGGCCCCTGAGGACTAGGGTTGGGGACCCCTGTTCTAAATGACAGAGTTGTGGCTGAATGAAAGGGTGAATGTTGCTGTGTCTGTCTGTGTGTCCAGCGTCAGAAGCTAGTCACGCCGATGCAGACTGCTTCGTGTGCGTGTTCCTGAGCCACGGGGAAAATGACCACGTTTACGCCTACGACGGCAAGATCTACATCCAGGATATAACCTCACTGTTCAAGGGGAACAAGTGCAAGAGCCTCGTAGGCAAACCCAAGATCTTCATCCTGCAGGTGAGGAGGTGTTATGTTTCCTCAAAACAAAAAGAATGTATTCATACAGAAGATGTTTGTATGCAGGGCTGCATACAGGGGATAGGGGAGGGATTCAAACAAGTGACCTTTTGACCTCCTGTCAGAACTCTAAGCTCCCCCTCCTTCCTCCCGGCTTCTAGGCGTGTCGCGGCGACAAGCATGACGACCCGGTGACACCCACGGACGTGGTGGACAGTGAGGTGAAGACTAACGAGGTGGTGGTGGATGCAGGCGTGATCCACACCCTGCCTGCAGGGGCAGACTTCATCATGTGCTACTCTGTAGCAGAAGGTAGGAGGAGGGGGTGGTGGAGGGAGGGAGGGAGGGGGCAAGGGGGAGAGTGAGAGGGAGAGGGATGGGGGAGAGTTAGGAGAGGGAGAGAGAGGTATGGGGAGAGGAGGTGCATGGGGGGGAGGATGGAGAGGGATGGAGGGAGAGGAGGGAGGGGGTGAGGGATGGAGGGAGGGATGCATACGAGAGGAGGGGGAGTGAGGAGGAGAGGGAGGGCCACCACACAAAGCAATGTTGCTTGGCAGGGTTAACAGATAGAAGACACCTCGCTTCATTACCTTGTGAATATGAGAACTGGTTAATTCAGCATTTTCAGGCGTACTTTTCCGTTCTTTTATCTCTCACTCTTCATCTTTACCTCCCCCACCTCTCTCTCCTCCCTCCCCCTGCTCCAGGCTACTACTCTCACAGAGAGACCATCAACGGCTCCTGGTACATCCAGGACCTGTGTGAGGTGCTGCGCAGGTTCGGGGATTCTCTGGAGTTCACAGAGCTGCTGACCCTGGTCAACAGGAAGGTGTCTCAGCGCAGCGTGGGGAACTGCACCGACCGCAACGCCATCGGGAAGAAACAGGTTCCGTGCTTTGCATCCATGCTTACCAAGAAGCTCTACCTTCGACCCAAGAAACAGTAGCTGCCACTGATGGTGCTGTCTTCATACCTCCATCCCTCATTCTTCACTTCTATCCAGCTTTCCTTCCTTCCCTCCCTCCCTTCTTCTATCCCTGTCATCACTCCTCTAGTTTGTGGAAGGACTAGTGCATTTTTGGAGGGACCTTCTGTGGGTTAAAAATATTTTTTTAATTACCAATTAGGGTAGAACGTTTATTGAAGATGTCTTTTTTTTAAGTTTTCTGTTCTAAATGTTTGTGTTTAATATTTAAAAATCACAACCAATCACCTATCATTCTTCTGCTTGGGGAAATTAGCTTTATATAATCACACTGGAATTGAAGATGAACATGTATTCTCAGTCCAGGGCTATCCGTAGTCCTGTAGGCCCAGAGTTACCCTGACCCTGGGTTAGTCCCATCTCACACTGCTATATTTTAGCCTTTGTTTACAACATATAACCCCGCAAATTTGGGACTAACCCTGAGCTAATCATGACGCTCGTCAGACAGTTTACGAAAATATAGATAAAATACAAATTAAAAACGTTATGTCACAATTTTGTACTTTAATACCTAGATACATGTCTATACTATAACATTCTGGTTTTAAAATCCACATTCTAACACAAGACTTAGGAAAAAGTCCCAGAGCAAAACACGTTTTTAATGACCTAGTTGCACTGATTTCCTTCTATCATCCAGATGGATTCTGTCACATTTTGACAGCGGGTTTTGCATTAAATACTGTAAAACTGTTCCAAGTTACAAGATGTACAGATGAACAGGTGCCTTTGTTCAATATGAACTGACAAACTCAGGTGACTTTACTATCATGAATGTGACCGACAAAGACAAAATCAGGTCACTTGTTTTTATTCAAATGTTTAAATCTTGGGACACAATATTAAAATAATCTTGGCACACAAGTAACGGTTAAGTAACATAATAAGTGCTGGACACTTTAGTGAGATACTTGAGTTTCCTTTAGAGCTTCATGTAGTGAGGAAGCCCTTTTTTCCTGCTACTTATCCAGTTGTGTTTGTATTGTGGACCAGATGAGGTGAGCTAATTTGGGTTTCAAATGAACATTTCACATTTCAAATTAACTTCTGGATTGAAGTGCAATAAATAACGATACAAATTATTTATGGAATTTAGATGTTTTTTGTTTTTAAATGATCCAGAAGGATCCACACAAACATGTTTTAAACAAGTATAAAAGAGACGACACAGGAAATGCAGTCAAATTTTTATTTCAATACTTTATTTTCCCTTCCATTGTAAACAAAACACAAAATGATTCGAATGACCAGTAATAAAAGGCACTGTTAACAAAATAAAGATATGTTAAGTATTATCAGTCTCATATGGTGTGTGTTAGGGTTAATGTTGTCTGTATATATGTTAGAGTTTATATCTAGTGTGTGTGTTTGTGTGTGTCTGTGTGTGTCTTCATGGCTGGGACTGGAGCTGCTTTCTTAGACGTCTCAAGTCTGCATTCACCTGAATAAACACACACATAAGACACAAAAGCATGTATAACACACACACACACACAGTATCACACAAGGTCAGTTCTACCTGCTCTGCCCACACTAAAGATGGAGGTCAGTTCTACCTGCTCTGCCCACACTAAAGATGGAGGTCAGTTCTATCTGCTCAGCCCACACTAAAGATGGAGGTCAGTTCTACCTGCTCTGCCCACACTAAAGATGGAGGTCAGTTCTACCTGCTCTGCCCACACTAAAGATGGAGGTCAGTTCTACCTGCTCTGCCCACACTAAAGATGGAGGTCAGTCCTACCTGCTCTGCCCACACTAAAGATGGAGGTCAGTTCTACCTGCTCTGCCCACACTAAAGATGGAGGTCAGTTCTACCTGCTCTGCCCACACTAAAGATGGAGGTCAGTTCTACCTGCTCTGCCCACACTAAAGATGGAGGTCAGTTCTACCTGCTCTAGCTGCTTGGTCAGCTGGTTGTAACGATCCACATCGAAGCGATGCCTCTCGGCTCCTTTGTAGAAATAATGCAGGAACTTCCTGTCTTTGGCATCAGGATACACATAATCCTGCAGCAGAACAGACAACTTCCTGTTTAGAAGGAAGTTCAGACACTGACAGCTTCCTGTTTGGAAGGAAGTTCAGACACTGACAGCTTCCTGTTTAGAAGGAAGTCAAAATACAGCAGGAATGATTATTATTCCTAAAACTGGATATGCTTTACATTAATTTCAAAGTTTTTGTATTTTTGTGTGCCACTTTGCCACAGTTCCGCTTGTTGTGTGTTGTCCAGGGTTACCTGCTTGGTGAGAACAAAGTAAGAGAACACAGCCATGCTGGTGGCGTAGGTGAGGAAGTAGGTGACAGGCTCCATGATGTCCCAGGAATACACCCACCAGGTGAGCCAGGCCAGGCCCCCACCCTGCACCGACAGCAGGGCCAGACCGCCCCACAGGGCCAGGGAGGCCTGGGACTCAGCCCTGCCTGCAATCTGGACCTTCATCTGGGGAGGAGGAGGGGGGGAGGAGAGACAAGGGACAGGAGACATGGAGAGGTCATGAGAGATGTAGAGAGAGGGAGAGAATAAGAGAGAGGGGAGGGAGAGACAATAAGAGAGGAGAGAGGCAGTAAGTGAGAGGAAGGAGGGATGTAGAGAGAGTAAGAAAGAGAGACAGAGAGGAATGAGGGATGTAGAGAGAGTAAGAAAGAGAGACAGTTAGAGAGAGGAAGGAGGGATGTAGAGATAGTAAGAAAGAGAGACAGTTAGAGAGCTCCTGTACCTCCTCCAGGGGGCAGAGCTGCTGCTGCAGCAGGTCTTGTCTCTCCAGCAGGTGTCTCTCCTGCAGCAGCTGGTGCTCTGGCAGGTGCAGGGCTGTGTGGAGCCTGTGGACCAGGTGCTTCACATCCTCACTGCCCAGGATACACTCACTGGACACAGCCTCTGCATGAGGGCCGGGGGGGGTGGTGTTGAGCATGGGGATAGTGTGAGATGTAGAGAGGGTGTGTATCTGGTGGGGGGAGGGGAGGGGGTGTACGTGTACCTGGGGGAGGGGGGTGGACCAGGTGAACAGTCCCGTTGATGAGCAGCTGGAAGTCTTGCCTCAGCAGGGTTTCCATCAGAGTGCTGGAAGACACCCTCTCCCCATCTGGAGGGAACATAACAAGGTGTGTGTGTGAGAGAGAGAGACTGTGTGTGTGTGTGTGTGTGTGTGTGTGTGTGTGTGTGTGTGTGTGTGTGTGTGTGTGACTGTGTGTGTGTGTGTGTGTTTACCCTTAGTCCTCAGGCTCGCTGTCACCCCAGGATCCTCTCTCTGCAGATCACACAGCAGCTCTCCTGCTGTCATGACGACGGGCCTCAGGAAGAACTGACATGTTTCCTGTCTGGAGGGCAGAGTGATCTGCAGCACTGCCCTGCCGTGCCTGTACTGGACACACACCTCTGGAGGAACACACACACACACATAGGTACGTACACACACACACACACACACAAAGCACGTTTTGCTGTGAACAATTCCAACAACCAGTACATTTTTCAGTCTTGTTATTGAAAACTGGCCACGGGGTGTTGTGTTATTCTATGCTCTCACCACTAGATGGCGCCGATGTACTGCAGAAGAAATACTGCTGACGTCTCCACTGAGGCTGTCTCAGAGTCTGAAGTGAAGGAGAGGAAGAGAGGATCAGAGGGAGGGAGGGAGAGATACAAAGATGGTTATCTCATCAACTTATTTACCTTGGAAGGCGTTCCAATTTAAAACTAATATGTGAGCAAATATTTCCATTTAGTCAAATATTGGCGAGAAGCAAACATTAGCGGAACAGATCATTTGCCTGAGACCGTCTGGTATCACATTCTGACAGGGTTTGGCTGACAGGTGATTTAGCTCAGTGGTCCCCAACCCTGGTCCTCAGGAGCCACTGTCCTGCATGTTTTAGATGTTTCCCTGGTCCTCAGGGGCCACTGTCCTGCATGTTTTAGATGTTTCCCTGGTCCTCAGGAGCCACTGTCCTGCATGTTTTAGATGTTTCCCTGGTCCTCAGGGGCCACTGTCCTGCATGTTTTAGATGTTTCCCTGGTCCTCAGGAGCCACTGTCCTGCATGTTTTAGATGTTTCCCTGGTCCTCAGGAGCCACTGTCCTGCATGTTTTAGATGTTTCCCTGGTCCTCAGGGGCCACTGTCCTGCATGTTTTAGATGTTTCCCTGGTCCTCAGGGGCCACTGTCCTGCATGTTTTAGATGTTTCCCTGGTCCTCAGGGGCCACTGTCCTGCATGTTTTAGATGTTTCCCTGGTCCTCAGGGGCCACTGTCCTGCATGTTTTAGATGTTTCCCTGGTCCTCAGGAGCCACTGTCCTGCATGTTTTAGATGTTTCCCTGGTCCTCAGGGGCCACTGTCCTGCATGTTTTAGATGTTTCCCTGGTCCTCAGGAGCCACTGTCCTGCATGTTTTAGATGTTTCCCTGGTCCTCAGGGGCCACTGTCCTGCATGTTTTAGATATTTCCCTGGTCCTCAGGGGCCACTGTCCTGCATGTTTTAGATGTTTCCCTGGTCCTCAGGAGCCACTGTCCTGCATGTTTTAGATGTTTCCCTGGTCCTCAGGGGCCACTGTCCTGCATGTTTTAGATGTTTCCCTGGTCCTCAGGAGCCACTGTCCTGCATGTTTTAGATGTTTCCCTGGTCCTCAGGGGCCACTGTCCTGCATGTTTTAGATGTTTCCCTGGTCCTCAGGGGCCACTGTCCTGCATGTTTTAGATGTTTCCCTGGTCCTCAGGAGCCACTGTCCTGCATGTTTTAGATGTTTCCCTGGTCCTCAGGAGCCACTGTCCTGCATGTTTTAGATGTTTCCCTGGTCCTCAGGAGCCACTGTCCTGCATGTTTTAGATGTTTCCCTGGTCCTCAGGGGCCACTGTCCTGCATGTTTTAGATGTTTCCCTGGTCCTCAGGGGCCACTGTCCTGCATGTTTTAGATGTTTCCCTGGTCCTCAGGGGCCACTGTCCTGCATGTTTTAGATGTTTCCCTGGTCCTCAGGGGCCACTGTCCTGCATGTTTTAGATGTTTCCCTGGTCCTCAGGGGCCACTGTCCTGCATGTTTTAGATGTTTCCCTGGTCCTCAGGGGCCACTGTCCTGCATGTTTTAGATGTTTCCCTGGTCCTCAGGAGCCACTGTCCTGCATGTTTTAGATGTTTCCCTGGTCCTCAGGGGCCACTGTCCTGCATGTTTTAGATATTTCCCTGGTCCTCAGGGGCCACTGTCCTGCATGTTTTAGATGTTTCCCTGGTCCTCAGGGGCCACTGTCCTGCATGTTTTAGATGTTTCCCTGGTCCTCAGGGGCCACTGTCCTGCATGTTTTAGATGTTTCCCTGCTCCAACACATGATTCAAATGCATGTTCGTTACCAGGATTTTTCAGAGCTATATAACAATCCTTCATTAGAATCAAGTGTGTTGGAGCAGGGAAACATCTAAAACATGCAGGACAGTGGGGCCCTGAGGACCAGGGTGGGAGACCCCTGATTTAGCTGACTGATACAGTTTTGTTAAACTCAATATACGAGTTTAACTTGTTTAACACGTAGCTACACCTTAAGATGACATCAAATAGACCCAAGTCAGTCTGAATGAAGCACACCTCTGCCAAGCTGCTGTGACTCTGCTAAAGAGGGCGGGGCTCCTGAAACAGCATCTCCACACTGCAGCTAACTGGGATTCAGCACACACACAGATGATGCTTCAAGTTTAACGATGGATGTGCGTGTGTGTGTGCTGTGTGTAGCTACTCCCTCTCTTATGTGTACATTCTCTTACACTCTGTAACACACTCACTTTAGCTCTGCCTCTCTCTCCCCCTCGCTCTCTCTCTCTCTCACACACACACACACACACACACACACACACACACACACACACACACACACACACACAGTGATATATATATTCATTACAGCTGCAGTAGAGGCAGTTAGGCTCAGCTCAGAATGATGCGTGGCTCAGGCCAGAACCCCCCCAATTAAATTACCCCAGAAATAACACACACACACTCAAACACACACATTCAAACACACACACTCAAACACACACATTCAAACACACACACTCAAACACACACATTCAAACACACTCACTCAAACACACACAATCACACACACAGGCACTCACTCAAACATTCACACTCAAACACACACACAATGGCACTCACTCAAACATACACACACACACACCTCCCTCCTGAATTCCATTTTCCCAGGTCCTTTTAGTCCTTCTAATCAGTAAGAGTCGACTATTGACTGATCGTCTTTCTTCCTGTGACATCGTCCTACCCGACACCCAATCACATTCGCCTCTGTGACCTCCGGCCAGCAGCTCATCCAATCGATATCAGATTAATGAGGGGTTGCTGGGCATGAGTGCTTCTATTGGTCGGAGTACATTAGCTGATGTGTGCTTGAGGCATGGCGGAGGCTGCACAGGACAGTATCAAGTTTCATTCTATTACATAAATAAACTTTAGGATGTTATTAAGCAATATGGCCGACAGGACAGAACCCTCACTAAACTCACTGGGAGTCTGGTGGCTGAGTGGTTAGGGAGTAGGGCTAGTAATCAGAAGGTCCCTGGTTCAAATCCCTGGCTGCGCTAACATGATGTTGTATCTCAAGGGGTTAGTCCCTGTGCTGGCTGTAAGTTGCTCTGGATAAGAGTGTCTGATAAATGACTGAATGTAAAATGTCCTCTGACTCAGACGGTTTATCAAGACTAGATTTCTTTGTTCCTCTTATTCAATGTATTTTATTTTTGTCAAGTGACCGAGGTATGAGTTATTGGATGTTTTCCTGAAGTACAGTATATCTAAAGTTAGTTGATTTCGAAGCAGATCTCCTGCAGGATGATGCAGGAAGTGTCTTCAGTCTTCCTCCATGTGGGTCACACTTCCTCCATGTGAGTCACCAGCCTCACAGCCGTCAGTCTATCATGACCCTGACAGACGAACTCATTTCCCCTGTGGTCAGTCGGTCCTGTCACTACAGAGCAATGCTCGCTCGCTCCCTCCCTCCCTCTCTCCCTCTTTCTCTCTCTCTCTTTCCTTCCCTCCCTCCTGCTGAATACACTCACTTGGCTGCAAGATATGCAAAGTCACATACACACACACACATATACATATAAACTGCAGGCTTTCTGTTACAGCAGGAAATAGAGGTAATATCAGTGATAAAATGCCGGGCCAGGCTGAATGATGAAATTGCTGTCAACTGTGAGTGTGTAGGTGTATAATTAGTTGTGTGTGTGTGAGCGTGAGTGTGTAGGCGTATAAGTAGGTGTGTGTGTGCTCCACTCTACTGTAGAGATGATTTGCATCAGGTTATTTGTCTTTTCCTTCACTGTGGGAAAGAGAGTGTGGGGGGGGAGAAAGAGAGAGGACCAGGGCTAGTACCAGGACCAGGACCAGGGCTAGGACCAGGGCTAGGACCAGGACCAGGACCAGGACCAGGACTAGGACCAGGACCAGGGCTAGGCCAGCTCCCCGAAGAGATGCTCTATTTAAAGACCAAAACTCTGGTGTCTTCCATCCACCTGTTCTGATGCATCAACAGTATCTCCCTCTCTCTCTCTCTCTCTCTCTCTCTCTCTCTCTCCTCTCTCTCTCTCTCTCTCTCTCTCTCTCTCTCTATCCCTCTCTCTCTCTCTCTCTCTCTCTCTCTCCCTCTCTCTCTCTCTCTCTCTCTCTCTCTCTCTCCCTCTTTCTATCCCTCTCTCTCTCTCTCCCTCTCTCTCTCCCTCTCCCTGTTTCCCCACCCCCCCCACCCCATTTCTCTTTACACACTCTCACTAGTCACTAGGCAGTATTGTCTCTGTAATAATAGGCTGTGACAGTGTTAGTGTGAGCCTCAGGGTTCAGGGCACACATTAGCTTGCTCACACTCACACCACACACCACACACACACACACCACACACACACACACACACACCAGAGTGGTGGTTGTGTGGGACCTCAGCCATGCTCTGCTGGGTAGCTGAGTGGATGCTGGCCAAACAAAGCTGGATGTCTCAGCAGAATCCCAACAGCCTCTCTCTCCCTCTGTGTGTGTGTGTGTGTGTGTGTGTGTGTGTGTGTGTGTGTGTGTGTGTGTGTGTGTGTGTGTGTGTGTGTGTGTGTGTGTGTGTGTGTGTGTGTGTGTGTGTGTGTGTGTGTGTGTGTGTGTGAGAGAGAGAGAGAGAGAGAGTGTATGTGTGTCATCTGATCCCTGCATCGATTGAAAGACACATTTGTTTGGTTTTCTGCCATTTCTCTCTTTCTCCCTCCCTCTTCCTGTCTCTCCCTTCCCATCTCCCCCTCCTGCCCCCTCTCTCCCCCTCCTGCTCCCTCTCTCCCCCTCCTGCTCCCTCTCTCCCCCTCCTGCCCCCTCTCTCCCCCTCCTGCCCCCTCTCTCCCCCTCCTGCCCCCTCTCTCCCCCTCCTGCTCCCTCTCTCCCCCTCCTGCTCCCTCTCTCCCCCTCCTGCCCCCTCTCTCCCCCTCCTGCTCCCTCTCTCCCCCTCCTGCTCCCTCTCTCCCCCTCCTGCTCCCTCTCTCCCCCTCCTGCCCCCTCTCTCCCCCTCCTGCTCCCTCTCTCCCCCTCTTGCCCCCTCTCTCCCCCTCTTGCCCCCTCTCTCCCCCTCCTGCTCCCTCTCTCCCCCTCCTGCCCCCTCTCTCCCCCTCCTGCTCCCTCTCTCCCCCTCTTGCCCCCTCTCTCCCCCTCTTGCCCCCTCTCTCCCCCTCCTGCCCCCTCTCTCCCCCTCCTGCTCCCTCTCTCCCCCTCCTGCTCCCTCATTTTAAGTCAGACAGAACCATCTGACTAGAGTCATGGTTCACTTGGTGTCTCAGCCTTAATACTGCCGGACAGCAAAGATGAATTTCCAGAACTGAGTAGAACAGATGAAACAGTTCAGTCGTCTCTGGTCTCCCACAGAATCCCATCTAAACATCATCAAGTGCAGCAGTAAGAAGGCTTGTTGGGTTAAAGGTGCCGTGGTGTCAGAATTGCAATCCCTTTCAAACCCTGATGACAGTTTCTGACGACCAATCAGCATTCAGCCAGAGACTTCTTATGGTTGGAGTTCTGTTCTCTCTGAGACTGACAGGGAAACAGAGAGATGGAGGAAGATCAGTTCTGTCCATCGCTCAACTGTGGAGACAGATGAGAGGAAGGGTCAAGCTCATCTTCCTCTCTCCTTCTCCCTCTCCTTCGCTTCTCCCTCACTGTCTCAATCTCTCCATCCCTCACTCTCCCTCTTCAATGCCCCCATCTCAGTTCATCTCCCTCTCTCTCCCTCTCTCCCTCCCTCCCTCCCTCCCTCCCTCCCTCCCTCCCTCCCTCCCTCCCTCCCTCCCTCCCTCCCTCCCTCCCTCCATACCATGAGTGATGACTGTGTTGAATGAGCCTGAAGTAACCCTGACAGGCATGTTCTGTGTGTCTGACAGGCGTGTTCTGTGTGTCTGACAGGCGTGTTCTGTGTGTCTGACAGGCGTGTTCTGTGTGTCTGACAGGCGTGTTCTGAGTGTCTGACAGGCGTGTTCTGTGTGTCTGACAGGCGTGTTCTGAGTGTCTGTCACAGTGAGACCAGCCATCCCTGGTGTGGCGGGGGGCCGAAGCGGCTCAGTGACCACTGTACAGTGAATAATGCACTTCTCCTCTCTTCCATCCATTCCATGGAACTCTAGCATATTCATTCCATTCTGTTCTATTCTCTTCAAGCTTATGTTACATTTTCCTCTCCATCTTCATAAGGGGGCAAGTCAATAACTACAGTCCATCATTCAGTCCTGTAGTGCAGCTCTGCTGGAGGGGAGGAGGAGGGATTAAGAAAGAGGAGGGATGGAAGGACAGAAGAAGAGAAGAGAGGGAGCTTTCCATGAGAGTTCTCCAAACCTTGGAGCATAATCTCCTTGACAATGACAGAGGTCGTACAGAACCCGCTCCTCATTGGTGCTTGGCCCCTGGCCCCTATAATTTCAGCCAATCAGGACCTCTGTAGGATAATAAGCCCCGGTAAATTAGGGAGTGACTCACCAAGCAGCCTGTCAGGCAGCAAATAAACACTGAAGCTGGAAGCACTCTCACCATGACAACCAAAATACGTCGTTTACTAGCATGGTGACTTCCCCTTCAACCCCCTCTCTCTGTCTGTCTGATTCTGTCACTCTCCCTCTGTCTCTGTCTCTCTCTCTCTCACACAGACACACACACACACACACACACACACACACACACACACACACGCTGCAATGACAAGATGTCAAGATTTTGTTCTGATTACTAAACTACAGAAAAATAGATCAACATTAGCATCTGGCCTGACGAACACTGTGTCAGAGAGCTAGAGAAAGGGAGGGGGAGGGAGGGAGGGAGAGGGAGGGAGGGGGAGGGGTGGATGAGTGTGTTCACATTTTAAACTTGCTGAGCCATGGAGTTGGAGCAGAAGGAGCTTGTAAGACACAACACAGTAAAGTTATCATCAGTATTAGAGGATGTGTGTTAAAGTTACACAGCACAGATCAACATACATGTGATTATTATGGTCTGGAAAGAACTGGCCCATGGACCTACTGCTGATAGGTTCATGTCTTTCAGTGTGTGCACGTGTGAGTGCGTGTGCACGTGCGTGGGCAGGTGTGTGTGTGTGTAGGCTGGGTTTGTAAAGGGTTAGGGGGTACTACTGCAGCAGAACTGTAAATAAAACTCCCCCCCCCCTTCTCATTCTCTCTCATTCTAGCCACACATTCCTTTGCCCACTAATTAGACTATAGTAATGCCAGCTATATCTAAACACACACACAAACACACACACACAAACACACACACACACACACTATTGCACTGGTCTGGGTTTCAAAGTAATGTATCTATCTAGTGTGGATTTCTATCAGTTGAAATACCTGCTTATTTACCAAGACAAATATCAATATGAATGAGCCACCTTGTTTTCTCTGTGTTGACATGGTAGTCTTGAGTAATGAACAGGATCATTAAATATGCATGGAGGGAGAATTAGAACAGGCAGGAATGAGTTTTGAGATTGAGCCACACACACACACACACACACACACACACACACACACACTGAATTCCAGCATATTTAATCTTCCAGAACCGCCTGTGTGAGATCTTGGGTAGAAACATGTTTTATGATACACATGATAAAAGAGGAGTTGAAACCGGAAAGTCTAGAACAATATGAGCTTCTTCGATGAAACAATCACATTACTGTCAGCAAACTGGCTAGAAACACATGCGATGGAAAACCAACATACTTTGAAAGCAGAAACGTTGAATTCATATTTTAAAAAAACTACCTTGTGAAGTAGCGGAGTTGTTGTGAGTGCAGAGTGGGAAAGCAGGTCACAACTGATAACTCTGACAGGGAGTTTGAAGACCCAAAGCATCGAAGCCAGATCAGCCTTCAAAAGAAATCCAGACCTTTTGGCATTGAGCAACATTCTGCTGCTCTGGGATGCAGAACCGGAGAACAACTGAATGTTTACTGACTCAACTGGGCGGATGACAGGAAAGAGAGAGAGAGAGAGAGAGAGAGAGAGAGAGAGAGAAAGAGAGAGAGAGAGAGAGAGAAGGGGAGAGAGAAAGAGAGAATAGTGCATCTATTTCCTCCGATTGACACAGGTGCCACCTAGTGGTCTCTCTGTGCTATTGTGGCTGTCATTAGTGCTCTTATCGAGGACAGTTTTGATCAGAGGAAGGTCTATTTAACATTTACAATGTGCGACTTCCAAGAGAGAGCTTAACAAACGAGCCAGAAACTTATGTGAAATATCCTCCCTCACCATAGTGCCTTTTACGAGTCTTCCACAACACATAATCAATAAATGGCCATAAGAGTCAATGTACGTTCTGTATGTAGGCCTAAGCCTTTATCATAGCATGCATGTCCACCATCATGCAGAACTGGACTCTGTAAGACCCTCTGGACACTGTAAGATCCTGTGGACTCTGTAAGACCCTCTGGACCCTCTGGACACTGTAAGACCCTCTGGACCCTCTGGACACTGTAAGACCCTCTGGACACTGTAAGACCCTCTGGACACTGTAAGACCCTCTGGACACTGTAAGACCCTCTGGACACTGTAAGACCCTCTGGACTCTGTAAGATCCTCTGGACTCTGTAAGACCCTCTGGACACTGTAAGACCCTCTGGACACTGTAAGACCCTCTGGACTCTGTAAGATCCTCTGGACTCTGTAAGACCCTCTGGACTCTCTAAGACCCTCTGGACTCTCTAAGACCCTCTGGACTCTGTAAGACCCTCTGGACCCTCTGGACTTTGTTAGACTCCTGGTGATCTTGGTATCCGGCTCCAAAACATCAGCAGCAGATTGTTGGAGCCCTGAAAGATCTGAAGGTGATCTGTCTGGGATTGGAGCTGTCAGCACAGCACGTCCTGCACATGCTCAGTCAGGCCATGCAGGTCTGTCAGTCTAGCAGAAGAGGGCCTGCAGTTGTTTGATGCTTATTTCCTTTAGGATGTCCTCATTCACAGCACCATTAAAGCACATGCGTGCAGCGATTGGTTAGCTGCAATGGAAACATGTCCGTTTGTGGCCAGGTTTTTTCTTTCTTTCAATGTTTTGAGACTTCTGGGGGGGTTTAACACCCAGAGAAAAATAAGCCACAAGCTGAGATGTTTCCATTGCAGCTAACCAATCGCTGCATGTATGTCCTTTAATGGTGCTGTGAATGGCGCCATTGTAACGGAAATAAGCATCAAACACCTGCATCTCTGTCAGTCAGTGTTAGACCTGGACATGGACACACTGCGTCTGTGCTTCACTCTAACTGCACTCTTCTGTAAGTTAACTAATGTCCACTTCCTCCATTTAAGTAGCTTGTTTCTAGTCAGTATCTAGAGATCATCGGAAACAAAGAACGTCTAGTCCTGTTTTATAGATATGAATTACAGTAACGTTGTTCATAAATGTGTTTCATGGAGACTCTGTTCCAAACCTCTTCCTGTTCTTCTGCAGGTACTGGTTCCTGCAGAGAGACGAGGTTCTCTGGAGCTGTGGTGGAACAGAGAGTCAGACCAGGAGAGAACGTTACTCTCTACTGTGACCGCGGAATGTCAACTGGGGTGTTCGTACAGTGGTACAGGAACTGCTCCCATGGGAACCAGCCTACTCTGGTCATATCCACACATAGGGACACGGAGATGAGCCTCCATTGGGACCAAAGTCTCAACCGCTTCTCTGGTTTAAAACTGGTGTGGAACAAGTCTAACAGCACCTATGATCTCCTGATTGAGAACGTGACTGAGTCAGACCTGGGTCTCTACTACTGTGGGACTCTGGAGAGAACGGTGGTGGAAACAGACAAGATAAAAGAGGAGAAGATCTATGATTATGGAGATACCATCAATCTTTCATTTGGTGAGAACATCTCTTTGTCCATTTTATTCCAAATTGAACAGCTGATGTTCCTCAGTTCGAGAACTGAAGGAATAACGTGTCTGTGTGATGTTCTTGTTCTGCGCTTCACCTGTATTAGTTCCAGAGCTGGTTCCTTCATGCCCAGTCTGTCAGCCTGATTCAGAGGGTCTGTACTGGGTCCTGCTGCTCACGCTGTGTCCTGGCTGTGCTCTCCTCTCCTCCATCCTCTCCTCCATCCTGGTCTACCACTTCTGCTCCAGGACAGCAGGTACCCTCTCCTCCCTCGCTGCACTCACTCCTTTTCTTTGTCTCTCTTCCTCTCACTTCTTCCTGATTCTGTTGCTAGTCACACATTCTCTCATTTCCTCCTCAAATACAAATTCAGAAGAACTCAATCTGACTACCGACTGATTTGCTTAAACATATGTACCCAGTAACACTCTCAATGTAAAAGTTCATAATCGTTTTGTCAGATAATTTGCCTTATTTTTTTTGTCCACTTTGACTAATGCTGATGAATCTTCTCTTTAGCTTCAAAGGAACCTGCTGCAGATCGCAGGACTGAGACCAAGAAGAGAGAGAGCAGAGTGCTGGTAGGATACCTCCCTATGCCTTCATGGGGGTTGTAGTCTAATACAATGTAGCCATGGTGATGTGTAGTCTGTGATTGTGTGAATTCATATTCATGGGTATTGTAGTTTTATCAAAGTCAACCAAAGTGATGTGTAGTCCCCTCACTAGATAATCATGTCATACTCAAGGCAGTCAAATAAAAGCTCTGCCACTGACAGTCAAAGTAATAAGACGTTCTACTGAAGTGTCACGTGTGACCTCTGACCCCTAGCAGGAAGGAGAGCAGTGTTACGCTGCGCTGGATTTCCCCCAGGGACATAGGAGACCACAGAAGAAGAGGAGGACTCAGAACTCTGACTTCAGTACGTATTCAGCCATCAAGACTAGTGAGGTGTGAGGAGAGCAGTACCAGACATGACCACTAGATGGGAGCCTTTAGTTTTTTACTTGAGTATAGTTTGATCTGAAAAGTTTGTAAATTGAAAAATTAAGATTTTTTTTCAATTTAAAGCCTTTTAAAGCTTTTTATGCTCCAGAATACGTTTTTGATCATTATAAACATTTTATTAAACATTTCAATGGGGTTAAATATGTTAAAATGTTTCAATTAATGAAATGAACTTTTATTTAATTTTGTTACAAGTGATATCTGTAGTCTGCCAGTAGTAGGACACAAGGACAAATGTTTTTTCCACGATAAAAATTAAGTTTGTTACAGTATTGTGATCAGCTGTAACTATTACAATAAATAAAACGGAGATTGCATTTGAAGGTGTTTTATAAAGAAATACTAGGCGCAATATGGAGATTAATTCAATTTTTGTGGAATTGTTTGAAACAGCAGACGTCCTCAGTGTGCGAAGTATGTATATTTAAAATGAACACATTTACATTTACCGTTTTTCCCGGTCTATAGAGCGCACCTAAATTTAAGCCGCACCACCTAAAATTGAAAAAAAAAAAAAGTGTCACATATAAGACGCACTGGACTATAAACCGCCGATATCCAGGTTGAGAAATAAGATATTTACATAGAAAGATTTTGTACTATAAGTGTTTATTCGAAATGAATTTTTGAACTGATTGTTTCTGAACAGTGTCTTTAACGCGGCAGTATAAGTGCTGATCGAATAAAACAAAAGTTTCCTGTGCACTAAAGCCAAGTTGTTTTATTTCCCTTCCTTCTGCGTACTGAAACCACTGAACACAAAACCACTGTCACTTTTTCTTTCTCTTATTGGTTTCTCACGATATATGTTTCATAATCTGTAAACCCACTATGCTTGTGGACTATAACCCTGCAATGATCATTGACCGATGCTCTTTTGTAACGCTCTCTCTTGTAAGGTGCTTTGAATACAAGCGTCTGCTAAATGAATACATGTAAATGTAATGCGCAACTGCGCAACTGTTAAAGTCGGTTCATTCTACCTTTGCTGAAGCCACAAGTCACTTTTTTTTAAAGCCGCATGTCTGTATTAGCCGCATGGTTTAAAACGTGGGGAAAAAGTAGCGGCTTATAGTCCGGAAAAACGATACACACTTCTTCCCCAGAACTGTGACACGCCTGATCTCCACCTGCCCTAGACCCCGCGCAGGGGGGGCTTCTGACTGAACATCTCTGGCCAGGCAGGCAGGAGCATGGCCGTATTACCGACCGGGCAAGTGGGGCGGGCGCCCCGGGGCCCATTGTTCCAGGGGGCCCGGGGGGCCCCAACAACAATGCAGATGCCGATGTCGATGCCAATTGCGATATCAGAGGCCTATATTCTTTAGGATCTACTTTAGTTGTACCTCTGTAGTCTATGTTTTATGGCATAAGATGATATATGATATGATTTTGCACGAAGGAAGAGCAGAAAGAGACTTTTGTAGGGGGTGGGGGGCTTGGGTGGTTGGGCTCAGGGCGGGGGGGGGGGGGGGGGGGGGGGGTTGGGGGGGTTGGGGGGGGCCCTTGCAAACTCCCTGCCCCGGGGCCCAGACCCACCTTAATCCGGGCCTGGGCAGGAGGGGCTTCTGACTGAACATCTCTGGCCAGGCCGTGAGCGCACAACGTGACTGCAGAACATCAAAGGGGGTGTACGTAGAGTGGTACAGGAACTGCTCCCATAGGAACCAGCCAACTCTGGTCATGTACACACGTATGAACATGGGCATCATTTCTGACCAACTTCTGCAAAACAAAACCTTCCCTGGTTTTAAACTGGTGTGGAACAAGTCTAACAGCACCTTTGATCTCCTCATTGAAAACGTGACTGAGTCAGACCTGGGTCTCTACTACTGTGGGACTCTGGAGATGAAGGTGGTGGATACAAACAAGATCAAATATGAGAAGATCTATGTTTATGGAGATACCATCAATCTTTCATTTGGTGAGAACATCTCTCTGTCCATTTATTCCGAATTGAACAACTGATGTTCCTCAGATCGAGAACTGAAGGAATAACGTGTCTGTGTGATGTTCTTGTTCTGCGCTTCACCTGTATTAGTTCCAGAGCTGGTTCCTTCATGCCCAGTCTGTCAGCCTGATTCAGAGCGTCTGCACAGGGTCCTGCTGCTCACGCTGTGTCCTGGCTGTGCTCTCCTCTCCTCCATCTTTGTTTACCACTTAGGCTCCAGGACAGCAGGTACAATTACAATTATTCATTTAGCAGAAGCTTTTATCCGAAGCGATATGATTTGTAGTCCCCTCACTAGAGCAGTGTTACGCTGTGCTGGATTTCCCCCAGGGACAGAGGAGACCACAGAAGAAGAGGAGGACTCAGAACTCTGACTTCAGTACCTATTCAGCCATCAAGACTAGTGGGGTGTGAGGAGAGCAGTACCAAACATGACCACTAGGTAAAGCTTTTAGTTTTTTACCTAAGTATAGTTTGATCTGAAAATTTTGTAAATTAAACGATTAAAATCACTTTTATAGATATATATGTAGATTATTTATTTAATTTAAAGCCCTTTGAAGTTGTTTTTTAATTCACAATAAATTCATGATCATTATAAAGCATTTTTTATTGACTTATAATTCTGTACATTTCAAAGGGGTTAAATATTTGAGATTGGTATTCTATATTAAAATCTTAATTACACGGTGTAACTTTTTTGTAAATATTGTCTATCTTTCATAATTTAGAATTTAACTTTTATTTCATTTTGTTACAAGTATATCTGTAGTCTGCCAGTAGTAGGACACAAGAACAAATGTGTTCAACTGTTTTTCCACAATACAAACTAAGTTTGATACAGTGTTGTAATAAGATGTAACTATTACAATAAATAAAACGGTGATTGCATTTGAAGGTGTTTTCTCAAGAAATACCAGCAAAACATCAGCAGCAGATCTTTGGAGCCCTGAAAGATCTGAAGGTGATCTGTCTGGGATTGGAGCTGTCAGCACAGCACGTCCTGCACATGCTCAGTCAGACCATGCAGGTCTGTCAGTCTAGCAGAAGAGGGCCTGCAGGTGTTTGATGCTTATTTCCTTTAGGATGTCCTCATTCACAGCACCATTAAAGGACATGCGTGCAGCGATTGGTTAGCTGCAATGGAAACATGTCCGTTTGTGGCCAGTTTTTTTCTTTCTTTCAATGTTTTGAGACTTCTGGGGGGGTTTAACACCCAGAGAAAAATAAGCCACAAGCTGAGATGTTTCCATTGCAGCTAACCAATCGCTGCACGTATGTCCTTTAATGGTGCTGTGAATGAGGACATCCTAAAGGAAATAAGCATCAAACACCTGCATCACTGTCAGTCAGTGTTAGACCTGGACATGGACACACTGCGCCTGTGCTTCACTCTAACTGCACTCTTCTGTAAGTTAACTAATGTCCACTTCCTCCATTTAAGTAGCTTGTTTCTAGTCAGTATCTAGAGATCATCGGAAACAAAGAACGTCTAGTCCTGTTTTATAGATATGAATTACTGTAACGTTCATAAATGTGTTTCATGGAGACTCAGTTCCAAACCTGTTCCTGTTCTTCTGCAGGTGCTGGTTCCTGCAGAGAGACGAGGTTCTCTGGAGCTGTGGTGGAACAGAGAGTCAGACCAGGAGAGAACGTTACTCTCTACTGTGACCGCAGAACATCAACTGGGGTGTTTGTAGAGTGGTACAGGAACTGCTCCCATAGGAACCAGCCAACTCTGGTCATGTCCACACTTATGAATACAGAGATGAGCCTCCATTGGTACCAATTTTTCAACCGCTTCCCTGGTCTTAAACCGGTGAGGAACAAGTCTAACAGCACCTATGATCTCATGATTGAGAACGTGACTGAGTCAGACCTGGGTCTCTACTACTGTGGGACTGTGGGACTGTCGGAGACGAACAAAACGTATAAGGAGATCTATGTTCATGGATGTACCATCAATCTTTCATTTGGTGAGAACATCTCTCTGTTCATTTATTCCAGACTGAACAACTGATGTTCCTGAGATCGAGAACTGAAGGAATAACGTCTCTGTGTGATGTTCTTGTTCTGCGCTTCACCTGTATTAGTTCCAGAGCTGGTTCCTTCATGCCCAGTCTGTCAGCCTGATTCAGAGGGTCTGTACTGGGTCCTGCTGCTCACGCTGTGTCCTGGCTGTGCTCTCCTCTCCTCCATCCTCTCCTCCATCCTGGTCTACCACTTCTGCTCCAGGACAGCAGGTACCCTCTCCTCCCTCGCTGCACTCACTCCTTTTCTTTGTCTCACTTCCTCTCACTTCCTCCTGATTCTGTTGCTAGTCACACATTCTCTCATTTCCTCCTCAAATACAAATTCAGAAGAACTCAATCTGACTACCGACTGATTTGCTTAAACATATGTAACCAGTAACACTCAATGTAAAAGTTCATAATCGTTTTGTCAGATAATTTGCCTTATTTATTTAGTCCACTCTGACTAATGCTGATGAATCTTCTCTGCAGCTTCAAAGGAACCTGCTGCAGATTGCAGGACTGAGACCAGGAAGAGAGAGAGCAGAGTGCTGGTAGGATATCCTCCCTAAGCCTTCATGGGGGTTGTAGTGTAATACAATGTAGCCATGGTGATGTGTAGTCTACAAGATTGATTAGCATGTTCATATGTATAGGTGTGTTTGAATTCATATTCATGGATTTTGTAGTTTTATCAAAGTCAACCAAGGTGATGTGTAGTCCCCTCACTAGATAATCATGTCATACTCAAGGCAGTCAAATACAAGCTCTGCCACTGACAGTCAAAGTAATAAGACGTTCTACTGAAGTGTCAAGTGTGAACTCTGACCCCTAGCAGGAAGGAGAGCAGTGTTACGCTGCACTGGATTTCCCCCAGGGACAGAGGAGACCACAGAAGAAGAAGAGGACTCAGAACTCTGACTTCAGTACCTATTCAGCCATCAAGACTAGTGGGGTGTGAGGAGAGCAGTACCAAACATTACCACTAGTTAGAAGCTTTTAGTTTTTTACTTGAGTATAGTTTGATCTGAAAACTTTGTAAATTAAACAATTAAAATCACTTTTATAGACATACGTGTAGATTATTTATTCAATTCAAAGACCTTTAAAGCTTTTTATGCTCCAGAATACGTTCATGATCATTATAAACGTTTTTTTTTACCTTTCAATGGGGTTAAATATGTTAAAATGTTTAAGTTAATGAAATGAACTTTTATTTAATTTTGTTACAAGTGATATATCTGTAGTCTGCCAGTAGTAGGACACAAGGACAAATGTTTTTCCACGATCAAAATTAAGTTTGTTACAGTATTGTGATCAGCTGTAACTATTACAATAAATAAAACGGTGATTGCATTCGAAGGTGTTTTATAAAGAAATACTAGCCGCAATATGGAGATTAATTACATTTTTGTAGAATTGTTTGAAATACCAGACGTCCTCAGTGTGCGAAGTAAGTATATTTAAAATGAGTTACATGTACATTTAGCGTTTTTCCTGGAGTATAGAGCGCACCTAAATATAAGCCGCACCACCTAAAATTGAAAATAAAGATATATTTTGTCACATATAAGACGCACTGGACTATAAGCCGCCGATATCCAGGTTGAGAAATAAGATATTTACATAGAAAGATTTTGTACTATAAGTGTTTATTCGAAATGAATGGTTTGAAATGATTGTTTCTGAACAGTGTCTTTAACGCGTCAGTATAAGTGCTGATCGAACAAAACAAACGTTTTTCGATAGTTTTATTCATCTTTATTCATCTATGTTTGGGGTCTATCAAGTTGCTATGCTCAGTGACTTAAACTCTTTTGTAAATCTCTCTATTGTAAGTTGCTTTGGATGAAAGCGTCTGCTAAATGAATAAATGTAAAATTTAAAAGTAATTTAAATATGTACAAAGTAACGCTCTCCATGTAAAAGTTCATCATCGTTTTGTCAGATAATTTGCTTTATTTATTTAGTCACTTTCACTTTGACTAATGCTGATGAATCTTCTCTGCAGCTTCAAAGGAACCTGCTGCAGATCGCAGGACTGAGACCAAGAAGAGAGAGAGCAGAGTGCTGGTAGGATACCATGGATGTATAAATAATGGATACCGGACAGAAAAATGGCGGCCGTTGATTTCAATGAAGTTGCTCACCTGGCGCATACGCGGAAAAAGTTTTTTGACTTCCTGGTTTACTTCCGCGGTATGGGGAATGGAATGATGGGAGGCTGATGACGCTCTGGGGCAATGAGAACGAGCAAGTCGCGTTCTGGACTGGACAAGTGCTGCGCGCTCATGAGTGCTTGTGGAAGAGTTTGATCGATAATGACGAATCTACACAATCAAATGATGGATTTATAGGACACATCAACCGATTATGTTTTCATAGTCATGGTTTTAGACTATACAAGGTTAATTCGTCTTGTTTGTTTATTTTTTAGTTAAGTACGGATAAAACGAGTCATTTTTATTAAAGTTAATCTGCAATAAAAAATAAGGGATTCTCCACAATACAAGCTGTCATATTTATCAACCAGATGCCGGTAGTCAAATCTGTTTTGTCTATCAATGATCCCGTGTGTGATATAGCCTACGACTTCTTGTCAGATTAAGTTTAAAGTTCTTATCGTTTTATAGGCTGTATCGGCACATTCAAACAGGCAAGTCTTTCTTATTAAGCGTTGTGCAGCTTCTCTGTTTCTTTTACAGCTACGTGATATAGTTTGTATATTACCTGAGTCATGGAAGGAGCTCCTGGACATTAAGTGTAATTCCTAGCCTGGTATGTTTTTATAGTCGACCCTAAAACAGTTTTCTCCTGTACTGAGATGTCAGAACCTATACTGAGCCACATGCTACTGAATAAATAAATACAAATTCCGTTGCGTGGTGTATTTAACATAATTAGGTGTTCCTATGCAAGGCTTTATAATGAAATAAGTTCAGACTTTTCAAAGTAATTATGTGATTTTACTGAACAAATAACGAACATAACATAACAAAAACAACAGACTTGCGACAGTGGCTGAACAGGGTAATGTTCCCGAGACACAGCGGGACCGCGCTTGGGAGTGTAGGCGCACGGCTGTGACGTCACCATAAGAATAAGACTTTGCGGGGGCTTTTCTGGCCTTTAGAATTTTTTTGACGGTTTAAAAGTCCATGACTTAAAAATATGGAATAAAAAGATTTGGAATTAATAGTGGTTACAGCTGTAGGTGTCCTGAGAACCCTTTTACAGGCTTCTCTTTTACTATTACGGTCTATGGGAAAAATGCTTTCTGGGCCCCATGGGTATTTTATGTTGCAATACCAGGAAGTGGCCACCGGGAAAAATCGGCGTGTCTGCTGAGAGGCAGACCCGGGGCTTGTAGGATACCCCCCCGAGCTTGAATTCATATTCATGGGTATTGTAGTTTTATCAAATGCAACCATAGTGATGTGTAGTCCCCTCACTAGATTATCATGTCATACTCAAGGCAGTAAAATACAAGCTCTCCCACTGACAGTCAAAGTAATAAGACGTTCTACTGAAGTGTCATGGGTGACCTCTGACCTCTAGCAGGAAGGAGAGCAGTGTTACACTGCGCTGAGGAGACCACAGAAGAAGAGGACTCAGGACTCTGACTTCAGTACCTACTCCAAGCCCCGGGTCTGCCTCTCAGCAGACACGCCGATTTTTCCCGGTGGCCACTTCCTGGTATTGCAACATAAAATACCCATGGGGCCCAGAAAGCATTTTTCCCATAGACCGTAATAGTAAAAGAGAAGCCTGTAAAAGGGTTCTCAGGACACCTACAGCTGTAACCACTATTAATTCCAAATCTTTTTATTCCATATTTTTAAGTCATGGACTTTTAAACCGTCAAAAAAATTCTAAAGGCCAGAAAAGCCCCCGCAAAGTCTTATTCTTATGGTGACGTCACAGCCGTGCGCCTACACTCCCAAGCGCGGTCCCGCTGTGTCTCGGGAACATTACCCTGTTCAGCCACTGTCGCAAGTCTGTTGTTTTTGTTATGTTATGTTCGTTATTTGTTCAGTAAAATCACATAATTACTTTGAAAAGTCTGAACTTATTTCATTATAAAGCCTTGCATAGGAACACCTAATTATGTTAAATACACCACGCAACGGAATTTGTATTTATTTATTCAGTAGCATGTGGCTCAGTATAGGTTCTGACATCTCAGTACAGGAGAAAACTGTTTTAGGGTCGACTATAAAAACATACCAGGCTAGGAATTACACTTAATGTCCAGGAGCTCCTTCCATGACTCAGGTAATATACAAACTATATCACGTAGCTGTAAAAGAAACAGAGAAGCTGCACAACGCTTAATAAGAAAGACTTGCCTGTTTGAATGTGCCGATAAAACAGCCTATAAAACGATAAGAACTTTAAACTTAATCTGACAAGAAGTCGTAGGCTATATCACACACGGGATCATTGATAGACAAAACAGATTTGACTACCGGCATCTGGTTGATAAATATGACAGCTTGTATTGTGGAGAATCCCTTATTTTTTATTGCAGATTAACTTTAATAAAAATGACTCGTTTTATCCGTACTTAACTAAAAAATAAACAAACAAGACGAATTAACCTCGTATAGTCTAAAACCATGACTATGAAAACATAATCGGTTGATGTGTCCTATAAATCCATCATTTGATTGTGTAGATTCGTCATTATCGGTCAAACTCTTCCACAAGCACTCATGAGCGCGCAGCGCGTGTCCAGAACGCGACGTGCTCGTTCTCATTGCCCCAGAGCGTCATCAGCCTCCCATCATTCCATTCCCCATACTGCGGAAGTAAACCAGGAAGTCAAAAAACTTTTTCCGCGTATGCGCCAGGTGAGCAACTTCATTGAAATCAACGGCCGCCATTTTCCAATACCCTATCTAGTTATATAAATCTATGACCTACTCAGAGGGTAGGTACAATGGCTGAAGACATTTACAAATGAATAAATCTAAATGTACTCAGCCGTCAAGACTGTTGGGGTGTGAGAGCGGTACCAAACATGACCACTAGGTGGAGTAGCAGATTTGAGTTTTTTAATTGAGAATAGTTTGAACTGAGAAGTTTGTCAATTGTAACAATTTAGCTTACTTAAAAAATATGAGTGTATATCATTTATTTTATTTAAATACCCTTAAAGCAATTTTTGCTACCGAATATGTTTGCAATCATTATAAAGCATTTTTTAATTACCTTATGATTCTGTACATTTTAAAGTGGTTAAATATGTTTGAGAATAGTATTCTATATTAAAATCTTCATTACACAGTGTAACGTTTTTGTAACTATTGTCTATCTTTCATAACTTACAAATTAACTTTTATTTAATTTTGTTACAAGTGATATATATGTAGTCTGCCAGTAGTCATCGAAGTCATCTAACCACTGAGAGCTCTGACGTCATCCAGACCAGCTGTACCTGCAGCGCCACTCATCACCACTAGAGGGAGGAAGAGAGACGAGAACAAACGTCTTCAAATGTTTTTCCAAGATACAAATTAAGTTTGATACAGTTTTGTGATAAGATGTAACTTTTACAATAAATAAAACAGTGATTGCATTTGAAGGTGTTTTCTAAATAAATACTAGCTGCAATATGGAGATTAATTCAATTTTAGTGGAATTGTTTGTGTAGCATGAAGAGGACTAGAGGTGATGCTTTCTATCTTTCATTCTCTGCAGAAAACATCAACATAGATTATAAATCTTCTGTCTCCTTCTTCCTACATCTCTGCTCCTAAACATCACGTGTTATATTAACCAGCAGGTGAAACCTAACAAGCTGCTGAGTTACTGACTGCAGGAACAAATCTGCCAAAAAAGCGAAACTAAAAACATCCATAACTCTCATATTAGCGGTCCAAAACAACACAAAACAACTCGGTAACAGAGATAATATAACAGAGAATAATGTTCACTAATTATATTTAACATGAATTACTACGTTTTCAAAGAAAATAACACGATATTACTGCTGTATTTCCCCACTGAGGACAGAGGGGCTACAGAAGCCCAGGAGGATCAGAAAGGGCAGGAAGGTAATTATCACTTTGAAAATGTCCCAAATAGTGATAAATGAAGATAACTCATAGAGATCAAATTCATAAATACTCCAAATAATCATAAAATGATCAATAAAACGTACAAATACAAATCGGAAACATGAATTAATAAAGTGCATTTCTAACTCTGTTCCATAAGAACTCAATGTCTGAACCAAATCAAATCAAATCAACATTTATTTGTATAGCCCTTTTTACAAGCAATGTCACAGAGGGCTTCACATATGCCCCTAGAACTGCCCCTCAACCAACCTAAACCCTCAAGGAAGACAAGGAAAAACTCCCAGAAAAACTCACTAGGTAGAAAAAATGGAAGAAACCTTGGAAGGAGCAATTCAGTGAGGGATCCCCTCCTCCAGGGACGGTTGGAGAAAGTGAAGAGCGGAACACAGGCTAAAACAGTCATAACTCTAGAGAGAGTTAACAAGTTGCTGAAACATCAATACTCAATGCTCAACGTGGGTCTTAGGTTGCACAACGTCAATTTAGGCAGTCACTGGGCTTGGGCCCATGATTGGCGCAGCATCACACGCAGGGGGATGAGGAAAAGGACCGGGAACTCTCTCCTTGTCCATCAGGGAGACTGACGTCCGACTGGCGACCAGATCCGGGGTTGGAAGACCATCTCGGATCAATGTCCACTGGCACCAGGTCCAACATTGGCCGATGACCACGCAAGTGCTGAGAGCTCAGTCCCCCCATACCAAAGGGAGGTATGGAGGGGAGGACAGTGAAACGGAGTAGAGGAGATGTTAGAGAGTGCAAGGAACAGCTAACAGTTATAGCAATATTCAGAATGAGGTCCCCACCGGTCAATGTGGGCTAATGCAGCAATTTAAAAAAGGGGCTATTGACACAGCCTTAGACATCAAGACAGCACCAGCCCCCCTCAATTGGAACATAATTCTGTTCCATGAGAGAAAACTCTAAGATATATATATATATATATATATATATATATATATATATATATATATATATATATATATATTATTTTTATATATATATATTTTTTTTTTTTGAAAGATAGTATCTTTTGAAAGCCAAGTCTCCTGTCGTCTCTAACTGTACGGTTTTAGAATCAGAATGGGGGTTTATTCGCTATGCAAGGGTTAACAAACATAGAATTCACTCTGGCAATAATGTGCAAACATAGAACATATATGTGGCATACTAATAAAATATAAATAAATACAATGTAAAATACACTACATATATGATACATATAAACAAATAATACAAATGATACAAATAATACAAGTGATGCAATAGTACAAATGATAAAGGTAACATGGAAGTACAAACAACATGGGTACAGACTGGAATGGATATATATAGTACGTGGGGGGGGAGGGGGGGGGTATATTCACAGTAGTGTAAACAATAATGCAGAATTCACAGTAGTAAGTTTTAAAGTTTGTTAAGCTAACTACACTAGCCTAATAACTCCCACCGTAAACCGAGTTCCGAGTTCTTTCTACCACAAGAGATCGCTGTCATATTACAACAAATATTGAATAACTTCACAGTACAACAGATATCAAATAACTTCACACTAACTAACCCAGCATAACCACACACTTTAACAGTCGTAGTACTGACTGAATAAAAATGTTTTCAACCTAACTTTGAATGTCGAGACGGTATCAGCCTCCTTAACTGAAACAGGTAATTTGTTCCAGAGAAGAGGCGCTCTATATGAGAAAGCCCTACCTCCAGCAGTTTTTCTGTTAATTTTGGGAATCACCAAATAGCCAGCATCTTTGGATCTTAGTGTCCTTACAGGGTGATAAGGTACAAGAAGGCCAGAGAGGTACAGTGGTGCTAATCCATGTAAGGATTTGTAGGTTAGTAGTAGAACCTTAAAATCGGCCCTGGCTTGGATAGGGAGCCAGTGTAGAGAGACAAGAGTAGCTGTTATGTGATCATACTTTCTAGTTCTGCTCAGTAGCCTAGCAGCGGCATTTTGCACCCGCTGTAAGCCTGAAGTAGCAGAGTTGTTGTGAGTTCAGAGTGGGAAAGCAGGACACATCTCATAACTCTGACAGGGAGTTTGAAGACCCAAAGCATCGAAGCCAGATCAGCCTTCAAAAGAAATCCAGACCTTTTGGCATTGAGCAACATTCTGCTGCTCTAGGATGCAGAACCGGGAAACAACTGAATGTTTACAGACTCAACTGGGCGGATGAGATAACAGGAGAGAGAGAGAGGGGGGGGGGGGGGGGGGAGAGAGAGAGAGAGAGAGAGAGAGAGAGAAAGAGAGAATGGTGCATCTATTTCCTCCGATTGACACAGGTGCCACCTAGTGGTCTCTCTGTGCTATTGTGGCTGTCATTAGTGCTCATATCGAGGACAGTTTTGATCAGAGGAAGGTCTATTTAACATTTACAATGTGCGACTTCCAAGAGAGAGCTTAACAAACGAGCCAGAAACTTATGTTAAATATCCTCCCTCACCATAGTGCCTTTTACGAGTCTTCCACAACACATATTCAATAAATGGCCATAAGAGTCAATGTACGTTGTGTATGTAGGCCTAAGCCTTTATCATAGCATGCATGTCCACCATCATGAACAACATCCAGACCCTCTGGACACTGTTAGACCCTCAGGACTCTGTAAGATCCTCTGGACTCTGTTAGACCCTCTGGACTCTGTTAGAGCCTCTGGACTCTGTAAGACCCTCTGGACTCTGTTAGAGCCTCTGGACTCTCTAAGACCCTCTGGACTCTGTAAGACCCTCTGGACTCTGTAAGACCCTCTGGACTCTGTAAGACCCTCTGGACCCTCTGGACTCTGTTAGACTCCTGGTGATTTTGGTATCCGGCTCCAAAACATCAGCAGCAGATCGTTGGAGCCCTGAAAGATCTGAAGGTGATCTGTCTGGGATTGGAGCTGTCAGCACAGCACGTCCTGCACATGCTCAGTCAGACCATGCAGGTCTGTCAGTCTAGCAGAAGAGGGCCTGCAGGTGTTTGATGCTTATTTCCTTTAGGATGTCCTTATTCACAGCACCATTAAAGGACATGCGTGCAGCGATTGGTTAGCTGCAATGGAAACATGTCCGTTTGTGGCCAGTTTTTTTTCTTTCTTTCAATGTTTTGAGACTTCTGGGGGGGTTTAACACCCAGAGAAAAATAAGCCACAAGCTGAGATGTTTCCATTGCAGCTAACCAATCGCTGCACGTATGTCCTTTAATGGTGCTCTGAATGGCGCCATTGTAACGGAAATAAGCATCAAACACCTGCATCTCTGCCAGTCAGTGTTAGACCTGGACATGGAAACACTGCGTCTGTGCTTCACTCTAACTGCACTCTTCTGTAAGTTAACTAATGTCCACTTCCTCCATTTAAGTAGCTTGATTCTAGTCAGTATCTAGAGATCATCGGAAACAAAGAACGTCTAGTCCTGTTTTATAGATATGAATTATTGTAACGTTGTTCATAAATGTGTTTCATGGAGACTCTGTTCCAAACCTCTTCCTGTTCTTCTGCAGGTGCTGGTTCCTGCAGAGAGACGAGGTTCTCTGGAGCTGTGGTGGAACAGAGAGTCAGACCAGGAGAGAACGTTACTCTCTACTGTGACTGCAGAACATCAACTGGGGTGTACATAGAGTGGTACAGGAACTGCTCCCATAGGAACCAGCCAACTCTGGTCATGTCCACCCCTATGAACACAAAGATGAGCCTCCATTGGTACCAAGATCTCAAACCCGTCCCTGGTCTTAAACTGGTGTGGAACAAGTCTAACAGCACCTATGATCTCATGATTGAGAAAGTGACTGAGTCAGACCTGGGTCTCTACTACTGTGGGACTGTGGGACTGTCGGAGAAGAAGGTGGTGGAAACAGACAAGATGAAATATGAGAATATCTATGTTTATGGAGATACCATCAATCTTTCATTTGGTGAGAACATCTCTTTGTTCATTTATTCCAGACTGAATAACTGATGTTCCTGAGATCGAGAACTGAAGGAATAACTTGTCTGTGTGATGTTCTTGTTCTGCACTTCACCCATATTAGTTCCAGAGCTGGTTCCTTCATGCCCAGTCTGTCAGCCTGATTCAGAGGGTCTGTACTGGGTCCTGCTGCTCACGCTGTGTCCTGGCTGTGCTCTCCTCTCCTCCATCCTCTCCTCCATCCTGGTCTACCACTTCTGCTCCAGGACAGCAGGTACCCTCTCCTCCCTCGCTGCACTCACTTCTTTTCTTTGTCTCACTTACTCTCAGTTCCTCCTGATTCTGTTTCTAGTCACACATTCTCTCATTTCCTCCTCAAATACGAATTCAGAAGAACTCAATCTGACTACCGACTGATTTGCTTAAACATATGTACCCAGTAACACTCTCAATGTAAAAGTTCATAATCCTTTTGTCAGATAATTTGCCTAATTTATTTAGTCCACTTTGACTAATGCTGATGAATCTTCTCTGCAGCTTCAAAGGAACCTGCTGCAGATAGCAGGACTGAGACCAAGAAGAGAGAGAGCAGAGTGCTGGTAGGATATCCTTCCTAAGCCTTCATGGGGGTTGTAGTTTAATAAAATATAGCCATGGTGATGTGTAGTCTACAGGATTGATTAGCATGTTCATATGTATAGGTGTGTGTGAATTATTCATATTCATGGATATTGTAGTTTTATCAAATGCAACCACAGTGATGTGTAGTCCCCTCACTAGATTATCATGTCATACTCAAGGCAGTAAAATACAAGCTCTCCCACCAACAGTCAAAGTAATGAGACGTTCTACTGAAGTGTCATTGGTGACCTTTGACCCCTAGCAGGAAGGAGAGCAGTGTTACGCTGCGCTGGATTTCCCCCAGGGACAGAGGAGACCACAGAAGAAGAAGAGGACTCAGAACTCTGACTTCAGTACTTATTCAGCCATCAAGACTAGTGGGGTGTGAGGAGAGCAGTACCAAACATGACCACTAGGTAAAGCTTTTAGTTTTTTACTTGAGTATAGTTTGATCTGAAAATTTTGTAAATTAAACAATTAAAATGACTTTTATAGACATACGTGTCGATTATTTATTCAATTTAAAGAAATTTAAAGCTTTTTATGCTCCACAATACGTTCATGATCATTATAAACATTTTTTTACATTTCAATGGGGTTAAATATGTTTAAATGTTTAAATTAATGAAATGAACTTTTATTTAATTTTGTTACAAGTGATATATCTGTAGTCTGCCAGTCGTAGGACACAAGGACAAATGTTTTTTCCACGATCAAAATCAAAAGTTTGTTACAGTATTGTGATCAGCTGTAACTATTACAATAAATAAAACGGTGATTGCATTTAAGGTGTTTTAAAAGAAATACTAGCCACAATATGGAGATTAATTACATTTTTGCGGAATAGTTTGAAATAGCAGAAGTCCTTAGTGTGCGAAGTATGTACAGGTATATTTAAAAGGAGTTACTTTTACATTTACCGTTTTTCCCGGACTATAGACCGCACCTAAATATAAGCCGCACCACCTAAAATTGAAAATAAATATATGTTTTGTCACATAAGACGCACTGGACTATAAGCCGCCGATATCCAGGTTGAGAAATAAGATATTTACATAGAAAGATTTTGTACTAAGTAAGTGTTTTTTCGAAATTAATTGTTTGAAATGATTGTTTCTGAACAGTGCCTTTAACGCGGCAGTATAAGTGCTGATCGAACAAAACAAAACTTTTTCGATGGTTTTATTCATCTTCCTCCTGTGCACTAAAGCCAAGTTGCGTTATTTTCCTTCCTTCTGCGTACGGAAACCACTGAACACAAAACCACTGTCACTTTTTCTTTCTCTTATTGGTTTCTCACGATATATGTTTCATAATCTGTATAAACCCACTATGCTTGGGGACTATAACCCTGCTATGATCAGTGACCGATGCTCTTTTGTAATGCTCTCTTGTAAGGTGCTTTGGATACAAGCGTCTGCTAAATGAATAAATGTAAATGTAATGCGCAACTGCGCAACTGTTAAAGTCGGTTCATTCTCCCTTGTGCTGAAGCCACAAGCCACATATTCATCTTCCTGTGGACTGAAGATTTTTTTTTTTTTTGAAAAGCCGCATGTCTGTATTAGCCGCATGGTTCAAAACGTGGGGAAAAAGTAGCGGCTTATAGTCCGGAAAAAACGGTACACACTTCTTCCCCAGAACTGTGACACGCCTGAACTCCACCTGCACTAGACCCCGCGCAGGAGGGGATTCTGACTGAACACCTCTGGTCAGGCAGGAGGGGCTTCTGACTGAACACCTCTGGTCAGGCCGTGACCGCACGACGTGACCGCAGAACATCAACTGGGGTTGACGTAGAGTGGTACAGGAACTGCTCCCATAGGAACCAGACAACTCTGGTCATGTACACACATATGAACATGGGCATCATTTCGGACCAATTTCTGCAACAACAAAAAATTTCCCCGGTTTTAAACTGGTGTGGAACAAGTCTATCAGCACCTTTGATCTCCTGATAGAGAATGTGACTGAGTCAGACCTGGGTCTCTACTACTGTGGGACTATGGAGACGAAGGTGGTGGATACAAATAAGATCAAATATGAGAATATATATGTTTATGGAGATACCGTCAATCTTTCATTTGGTGAGAACATCTCTTTTTCCATTTATTCCAGACTGAACAACTGATGTTCCTCAGATCGAGAACTGAAGGAATAACGTGTCTGTGTGATGTTCTTGTTCTGTGCTTCACCTGTATTAGTTCCAGAGCTGGTTCCTTCATGCCCAGTCTGTCAGCCTGATTCAGAGCTTCTGGCTGTGCTCTCCTCTCCTCCATCTTTGTTTACCACTTAGGCTCCATGGCCAGCAGGTACAATTACAATTATTCATTTAGCAGAAGCTTTTATCCGAAGCGATATGATGTGTAGTCCCCTCACTAGAGCAGTGTTACGCTGCGCTGGATTTCCCCCAGGGACAGAGGAGACCACAGAAGAAGAGGAGGACTCAGAACTCTGACTTCAGTACCTATTCAGCCATCAAGACTAGTGGGGTGTGAGGAGAGCAGTACCAAACATGACCACTAGGTAAAGCTTTTAGTTTTTTACCTAAGTATAGTTTGATCTGAAAATTTTGTAAATTAAACGATTAAAATCACTTTTATAGATATACAGTATATGTAGATTATTTATTTAATTTAAAGCCCTTTGAAGTTGTTTTTTAATTCACAATAAATTCATGATCATTATAAAGCATTTTTTATTGACTTATAATTCTGTACATTTCAAAGGGGTTAAATATTTGAGATTGGTATTCTATATTAAAATCTTAATTACACGGTGTAACTTTTTTGTAACTATTGTCTATCTTTCATAATTTAGAATTTAACTTTTATTTCATTTTGTTACAAGTATATCTGTAGTATGTCAGTAGTAGGACACAAGAACAAATGTGTTCAAATGTTTTTCCACAATACAAACTAAGTTTGATACAGTGTTGTGATAAGATGCAACTATTACAATAAATGAAACAGTGATTGCATTTGAAGGTGTTTTCTCAAGAAATACCAGCAAAACATCTGCAGCAGACTGTTGGGGCCCTGAAAGATCTGAAGGTGATCTGTCTGGGATTGGAGCTGTCAGCACAGCCCGTCCTGCACATGCTCAGTCAGACCATGCAGGTCTGTCAGTCTAGCAGAAGAGGGCCTGCAGGTTTTTGATGCTTATTTCCTTTAGGATGTCCTTATTCACAGCACCATTAAAGGACATGCATGCAGCGATTGGTTAGCTGCAATGGAAACATGTCCGTTTGTGGCCAGTTTTTTTCTTTCTTTCAATGTTTTGAGACTTCTGGGCGGGTTTAACACCCAGAGAAAAATAAGCCACAAGCTGAGATGTTTCCATTTCAGCTAACCAATCGCTGCACATATGTCCTTTAATGGTGCTCTGAATGGCGCCATTGTAACGGAAATAAGCATCAAACACCTGCATCTCTGTCAGTCAGTGTTAGACCTGGACATGGACACACTGCATCTGTGCTTCACTGTAACTGCACTCTTCTGTAAGTTAACTAATGTCCACTTCCTCCATTTAAGTAGCTTGTTTCTAGTCAGTATCTAGAGATCATCGGAAACAAAGAACGTCTAGTCCTGTTTTATAGATATAAATTACAGTAACTTTGTTCATAAATGTGTTTCATAGAGACTCTGTTCCAAACCTCTTCCTGTTCTTCTGCAGGTGCTGGTTCCTGCGGAGAGACGAGGTTCTCTGGAGCTGTGGTGGAACAGAGAGTCAGACCAGGAGAGAACGTTACTCTCTACTGTGACTGCAGAACATCAACTGGGGTGTACATAGAGTGGTACAGGAACTGCTCCCATAGGAACCAGCCAACTCTGGTCATGTCCACACAGAGGGACACGGAGATGGGCCTCCATTGGTACCAAGATCTCAAACCCGTCCCTGGTCTTAAACTGGTGTGGAACAAGTCTAACAGCACATTTGATCTCCTGATTGAGAACGTGACTGAGTCAGACCTGGGTCTCTACTACTGTGGGACTCTGGAGAGAACGGTGGTGGAAATAGACAAGATAAAACAGGAGAAGATCTATGTTTATGGAGATACCATCAATCTTTCATTTGGTGAGAACATCTCTTTGTCCATTTATTCCAGACTGAACAACTGATGTTCCTCAGATCGAGAACTGAAGGAATAACTTGTCTGTGTGATGTTCTTGTTCTGTGCTTCACCTGTATTAGTTCCAGAGCTGGTTCCTTCATGCCCAGTCTGTCAGCCTGATTCAGAGGGTCTGTACTGGGTCCTGCTGCTCACGCTGTGTCCTGGCTGCGCTTTCCTCTCCTCCATCTTGGTCTACCACTTCTGCTCCAGGACAGCAGGTACAATTACAATTATTCATTTAGCAGAAGCTTTTATCCAAAGCGACTCACAGTAAGTACAGGGACATTCTCCCTGAGGCAAGTAGGGTGAAGTGCCTTGCCCAAGAACACAACGTTATATAGCCACAGCCGAGATTCAAACTCACAACCTTCCCCTCACAAGGCCAACGCCTTAACCTGCTAAGCCATCTGACTCCCAGGTACCCTCTCCTCCCTCGCTGCACTCACTCCTTTTCTTTGTCTCACTTCTTCTCAGTTCCTCCTGATTCTGTTGCTAATCACACATTTTCTCATTTCCTCCTCAAATACGAATTCAGAAGAACTCAATCTGACTACCGTCTGATTAACTCAAACATATGTTTTGTAACCTAGATGCCCGCTATGTTTGGGGTCTATTAAGTTGCTATGCTCAGTGACTTAAACTCTTTTGTAAATCTCTCTATTGTAAATTGCTTTGGATGAAAGCGTCTGCTAAATGAATACATGTAAAATTTAAATGTAATTTAAATATGTACAAAGTAACGCTCTCCATGTAAAAGTTCATAATCGTTTTGTCAGATAATTTGCCTTATTTATTTAGTCACTTTCACTTTGACTAATGCTGATGAATCTTCTCTGCAGCTTCAAAGGAACCTGCTGCAGATCGCAGGACTGAGACCAAGAAGAGAGAGAGCAGAGTGCTGGTAGGATATCCTCCCTAAGCCTGAATTCATATTCATGGGTATTGTAGTTTAATCAAATGCAACCATAGTGATGTGTAGTCCCTTCACTAGATTATCATGTCATACTCAAGGCAGTAAAATACAAGCTCTCCCACTGATAGTCAAACTAATGAGACGTTCTACTGAAGTGTCATGGGTGACCTCTGACCTCTAGCAGGAAGGAGAGCAGTGTTACGCTGCGCTGAGGAGACCACAGAAGAAGAGGAGTCAGGACTCTGACTTCAGTACCTACTCAGAGGGTAGGTACAATGGCTGAAGACATTTACAAATAAATAAATCTAAATGTACTCAGCCGTCAAGACTAGTGGGGTGTGAGGAGAGCGGTACCAAACATGACCACTAGGTGGAATGGCAGATTTGAGTTTTTTACTTGAGAATAGTTAGAACTGAGAAGTTGTAAACATTTTACAATTTAACTTACTTTAAAAAATATAAGTGTATATCATTTATTTAATTTAAATACCCTTAAAGCTATTTTTGCTTCAGAATATGTTTGCTGTCTTTATAAAGCATTTTTAATTGACTTATGATTCTGTACATTTCAAAGTGGTTAAATATGTTTGAGAATGGTATTCTATATTAAAAACCTCATTACACAGTGTAACGTTTTTGTAACTTTTGTCTATCTTTCATAACTTACAAATTAACTTTTATTTCATTTTGTTACAAGTGATATATATGTAGTCTGCCAGTAGTCATCGAAGTCATCTAACCACTGAGAGCTCTGACGTCATCCAGACCAGCTGTACCTGCAGCGCCACTCATCACCACAAGGGGGAAGAAGAGAGACGAGAACAAATGTGTTCAAATGTTTTTCCAAGATACAAATTAAGTTTGATTCAGTGTTGTGATAAGATGTAACTATTACAATAAATAATACAGTGATTGCATTTGGAGGTGTTTTCTAAATAAATACTAGCTGCAATATGGAGATTAATTCAATTTTAGTGGAATTGTTTGTGTAACAGATGTGTGTTCGAGCATGAAGAGGACTTAAGATGCTGCTTTCTATCTTTCATTCTCTGCAGAAAACATCAACATAGATTATAAATCTTCTGTCTCCTTCTTCCTACATCTCTGCTCCTAAACATCACGTGTTATATTAACCAGCAGGTGAAACCGAACAAGCTGCTGAGTTACTGACTGCAGGAACAAATCTGCCACAAAAAGCGAAACTAAAAACATCCATAACTCTCATATTAGCGGTCCAAAACAACACAAAACAACTTGGTAACAGAGATAATATAACAGAGAATAATATTCACTAATTATATTTAACGTGAATTACTACGTTTTCAAAGAAAATAACACGATATTACTGCTGTATTTTCCCCACTGAGGACAGAGGGGCTACAGAAGCCCAGGAGAAACAGAAAGGGCAGGAAGGTAATTAACACTTGGAAAACGTATAACATAGAGATAAATGAAGATAATTCATAGAGATCTAATTCATAAATACTCAAAATAATCATAAAATGACAATTTAAATACATTGGAAATATGAATGGATAAAGTGCATTTCTAACTGTGTTCCATAAGGACTCAATGTCTGAACCAGCCTGAAGTAGCAGAGTTGTTGTGAGTTCAGAGTGGGAATGCAGGTCACAACTGATAACTCTGACAGGGAGTTTGAAGACCCAAAGCATCGAAGCCAGATCAGCCTTCAAAAGAAATCCAGACCTTTTGGCATTGAGCAACATTCTGCTGCTCTGGGATGCAGAACCGGAGAACAACTGAATGTTTACTGACTCAACTGGGCGGAGATGAGATAACAGGAGCGAGAGAGAGAGAGAGAGAGAGAGAGAGAGAGAGAGAGAGAGAGAGAGAGAGAGAGAGAGAGAGAGAGAGAGAGAGAGCAGGAGAGAGAGAGAGAGGGAGGGAGAGAGAGAGAAGGGGAGAGAGAGCAGGAGAGAGAGAGATGGAGAGAGAAAGAGAGAGAGAGATCAGGAGAGAGAGAGAGAGAGAGAGAGGGGGGGAGAGAGAGAGAGAGAAGGGGAGAAAGAGAGAGAGAGAGAATAATGCATCTATTTCCTCCGATTAACACAGGTGCCACCTAGTGGTCTCTCTGTGCTATTGTGGCTGTCATTAGTGCTCTTATCGAGGACAGTTTTGATCAGAGGAAGTTCTATTTAACATTTACAATGTGCGACTTCTAAGAGAGAGCTTAACAAACCAGCCAGAAACTTATGTTAAATATCCTCCCTCACCATAGTGCCTTTTATGAGTCTTCCACAACACATATTCAATAAATGGCCATAAGATTCAATGTACGTTGTGTATGTAGGCCTAAGCCTTTATCATAGCATGCATGTCCACCATCATGCAGAACATCCTGATCCTCTGGACTCTGTAAGACCCTCTGGACTCTGTAAGACCCTCTAGACTCTGTAAGACCATCTGGACTCTGTAAGACCCTCTGGACCCTCTGGACTCTGTTAGACCCTCTGGACTCTGTAAGACCTTCTGGACACTGTAAGACCCTCTGGACCCTCTGGACTCTGTAAGACCCTCTGGACTCTGTAAGACCCTCTGGACTCTGTAAGACCCTCTGGACCCTCTGGACTCTGTTAGACTCCTGGTGATCTTGGTATCCGGCTCCAAAACATCAGCAGCAGATCGTTGGAGCCCTGAAAGATCTGAAGGTGATCTGTCTGGGATTGGAGCTGTCAGCACAGCCCGTCCTGCACATGCTCAGTCAGACCATGCAGGTCTGTCAATCTAGCAGAAGAGGGCCTGCAGGTGTTTGATGCTTATTTCCTTTAGGATGTCCTCATTCACAGCACCATTAAAGGACATGCGTGCAGCGATTGGTTAGCTGCAATGGAAACATGTCCGTTTGTGGCCAGTTTTTTTCTTTCTTTCAATGTTTTGAGACTTCTGGGGGGGTTTAACACCCAGAGAAAAATAAGCCACAAGCTGAGATGTTTCCATTGCAGCTAACCAATCGCTGCACGTATGTCCTTTAATGGTGCTGTGAATGGCGCCATTGTAACGGAAATAAGCATCAAACACCTGCATCACTGTCAGTCAGTGTTAGACCTGGACATGGACACACTGCGCCTGTGCTTCACTCTAACTGCACTCTTCTGTAAGTTAACTAATGTCCACTTCCTCCATTTAAGTAGCTTGATTCTAGTCAGTATCTAGAGATCATCGGAAACAAAGAATGTCTAGTCCTGTTTCATAGATATGAATTATTGTAACGTTGTTCATAAATGTATTTCATGGAGACTCTGTTCCAAACCTCTTCCTGTTCTTCTGCAGGTGCTGGTTCCTGCAGAGAGACGAGGTTCTCTGGAGCTGTGGTGGAACAGAGAGTCAGACCAGGAGAGAACGTTACTCTCTACTGTGACCGCAGAACATCAACTGGGGTGTTTGTAGAGTGGTACAGGAACTGCTCCCATAGGAACCAGCCAACTCTGGTCATGTTCACACGTATGAACACAGAGATGGGCTTCCACTGGGACCAACTTGTCAACCCCTTCCCTGGTTTTAAACTGGTGTGGAACAAGTCTAACAGCACCTATGATCTCCTGATTGAGAATGTGACTGAGTCAGACCTGGGTCTCTACTACTGTGGGACTGTGGATAAGAAGGTGGTGGGTAAAGACAAGATAAAAGAGGAGAAGATCTATGTTCATGGAGACACCGTCAATCTTTCATTTGGTGAGAACATCTCTTTGTCCATTTTATTCCAGACTGAACAACTGATGTTCCTGAGATCGAGAACTGAAGGAATAACGTGTCTGTGTGATGTTCTTGTTCTGTGCTTCACCCATATTAGTTCCAGAGCTGGTTCCTTCATGCCCAGTCTGTCAGCCTGATTCAGAGGGTCTGTACTGGGTCCTGCTGCTCACGCTGTGTCCTGGCTGTGCTCTCCTCTCCTCCATCCTCTCCTCCATCCTGGTCTACCACTTCTGCTCCAGGACAGCAGGTACCCTCTCCTCCCTCGCTGCACTCACTCCTTTTCTTTGTCTCACTTCATCTCACTTCCTCCTTATTCTGTTGCTAGTCACACATTCTCTCATTTCCTCCTCAAATACAAATTCAGAAGAACTGAATCTGACTAACGACTGATTTGCTTAAACATATGTACCCAGTAACACTCTCAATGTAAAAGTTCATAATCGTTTTGTCAGATAATTTACCTTATTTATTAAGTCCACTTTAACTAATGCTGATGAATCTTCTCTGCAGCTTCAAAGGAAACTGCTGCAGATCGCAGGACTGAGACCAGGAAGAGAGAGAGCAGAGTGCTGGTAGGATATCCCCCCCAAGCCTTCATGGGTGTTGTAGTTTAATAAAATATAGCCATGGTGATGTGTAGTCTACAGGATTGATTAGCATGCTCATATTAGCATGCTCCATATGTGTGAATTCATATTCATGGGTATTGTAGTTTTATCAAATGCAACCATAGTGATGTGTAGTCCCCTCACTAGATTATCATGTCATACTCAAAGTAGTAAAATACAAGCTCTCCCACTGACAGTCAAAGTAATAAGACGTTCTACTGAAGTGTCATGGATGACCTCTGACCCCTAGCAGGAAGGAGAGCAGTGTTACGCTGCACTGGATTTCCCCCAGGGACAGAGGAGACCACAGAAGAAGAGGAGGACTCAGAACTCTGACTTCAGTACCTATTCAGCCATCAAGACTAGTGAGGTGTGAGGAGAGCAGTACCAAACATGACCACTAGGTGGGAGCCTTCAGTTTTTTACTTGGGTATAGTTTGATCTGAAAAGTTTGTAAATTGTAAAATTAAGATCACTTTTATAGACATACGTGCAGATTATTTATTCAATTCAAAGCCCTTTAAAGCTTTTTATGCTCCAGAATACGTTTATGATCATTATAAACATTTTTCTTTTTTTTACATCGATGGGGTTAAATATGTTAAAATGTTTAAGTTAATGAAACTAACTTTTATTTCATTTTGTTACAAGTAATATATCTGTAGTCTGCCAGTAGTAGGACACAAGGACAAATGTTTTTCCACGATCAAAATTAAGTTTGTTACAGTATTGTGATCAGCTGTAACTATTACAATAAATAAAACGGTGATTGTATTCGAAGGTGTTTTATAAAGAAATACTAGCCGCAATATGGAGATTAATTACATTTTTGTGGAATTGTTTAAAATCTCAGACGTCCTCAGTGTGCGAAGTATGTAGCCTATATATAAAATGAGTTACATTTACATTTACCGTGTTTCCCGGACTGTAGAGCGCACCTAAATATAAGCCGCACCACCTAAAATTGAAAATAAATATATATTTTGTCACATATAAGCCGCACTGGACTATAAACCGCTGAGAACTGAAGGAATAACTTGTCAGTGTGATGTTCTTGTTCTGCGCTTCACCCATATTAGTTCCAGAGCTGGTTCCTTCATGCCCAGTCTGTCAGCCTGATTCAAAGGGTCTGTACTGGGTCCTGCTGCTCACGCTGTGTCCTGGCTGTGCTCTCCTCTCCTCCATCCTCTCCTCCATCCTGGTCTACCACTTCTGCTCCAGGACAGCAGGTACCCTCTCCTCCCTCGCTGCACTCACTCCTTTTCTTCCTCTCACTTCCTCCTTATTCTGTTTCTAGTCACACATTCTCTCATTTCCTCCTCAAATACAAATTCAGAAGAACTCAATCTGACTACCGACTGATTTGCTTAAACATATGTACCCATTAACACTCTCAATGTAAAAGTTAATAATCGTTTTGTCAGATAATTTGCCTTATTTATTTAGTCCACTTTGACTAATGCTGATGAATCTTCTCTGCAGCTTCAAAGGAACCTGCTGCAGATCGCAGGACTGAGACCAAGAAAAGAGAGAGCAGAGTGCTGGTAGGATATCCTTCCTAAGCCTTCATGGGTGTTGTAGTTTAATAAAATATAGCCATGGTGATGTGTAGTCTACAGGATTGATTAGCATGTTCATATGTATAGGTGTGTGTGAATTATTCATATGTGAATTATTCATATTCATGGATATTGTAGTTTTATCAAATGCATCCACAGTGATGTGTAGTCCCCTCACTAGATTATCATGTCATACTCAAGGCAGTAAAATACAAGCTCTCCCACTGACAGTCAAAGTAATAAGACGTTCTACTGAAGTGTCATGGATGACCTCTGACCCCTAGCAGGAAGGAGAGCAGTGTTACGCTGCACTGGATTTCCCCCAGGGACAGAGGAGACCACAGAAGAAGAGGAGGACTCAGAACTCTGACTTCAGTACCTATTCAGCCATCAAGACCAGGGAGGTGTGAGGAGAGCAGTACCAAACATGACCACTAGGTATAAGCCTTTAGTTTTTTTACTTCAGTATAGTTTGATCTGAAAACTTTGTAAATTAAACAATTAAAATCACTTTTATAGACATACGTGTAGATTATTTATTCAATTTAAAGCCCTTTAAATCTTGTTATGCTCCACAATACGTTCATGATCATTATAAACATTTTTTTACATTTCAATGGGGTTAAATATGTTTAAATGTTTAAATTAATGAAATGAACTTTTATTTAATTTTGTTACAAGTGATATATCTGTAGTCTGCCAGTCGTAGGACACAAGGACAAATGTTTTTTCCACGATCAAAATGAAGTTTGTTACAGTATTGTGATCAGCTGTAACTATTACAATAAATAAAACGGTGATTGCATTTGAAGGTGTTTTAAAAGAAATACTAGCCGCAATATGGAGATTAATTACATTTTTGTGGAATTGTTTGAAATAGCAGACGTCCTCAGTGTGCGAAGTATGTACAGGTATATTTAAAATGAGTTACATTTACATTTACCGTTTTTCCCGGACTATAGAGCGCACCTAAATATAAACCGCACCACCTAAAATTGAAAATAAATATAGGCCTATGTTTTGTCACATAAGACGCACTGGACTATCAGCCGCCGATATCCAGGTTGAGAAACAAGATATTTACATAGAAAGATTTTGTACTATAAGTGTTTATTCGAAATTAATTGTTTGAAATGATTGTTTCTGAACAGTGTCTTTAACGCGGCAGTATAAGTGCTGGTCGAACAAAACAAAAGTTTTTCGATGGTTTTATTCATCTTCCTCCAGTGCACTAAAGCCAAGTTGTTTTATTTTCCTTCCTTCTGCGTACTGAAACCACTAAACACAAAACCACTGTCACTTTTTCTTTCTCTTATTGGTTTCTCACGATACATGTTTCATAATCTGTAAACCCACTATGCCTGGGGACTGTAACCCTGCTATGATCAGTGACCGATGCTCTTTTGTAATGCTCTCTTGTAAGGTGCTTTGGATACAAGCGTCTGCTAAATGAATAAATGTAAATGTAATGCGCAACTGCGCAACTGTTAAAGTCGGTTCATTCTCCCTTGTGCTGAAGCCACAAGTCACATATTCATCTTCCTGTGGACTGAAGATTTTTTTTTTGTTGAAAAGCCGCATGTCTGTATTAGCCGCATGGTTCAAAACGTGGGGAAAAAGTAGCGGCTTATAGTCCGGAAAAAAACGGTACACACTTCTTCCCTGAACTGTGACACGCCTGAACTCCACCTGCACTAGACCCCGCGCAGGAGGGGATTCTGACTGAACACCTCTGGCCAGGCAGGAGGGGATTCTGACTGAACACCTCTGGCCAGGCAGGAGGGCCTTCTGACTGAACACCTCTGGCCAGGCCGTGACCGCACGACGTGACCGCAGAACATCAACTGGGGTTTACCTAGAGTGGTACAGGAACTGCTCCCATAGGAACCAGAGAACTCTGGTCATGTACACACATATGAACATGGGCATCATTTCGGACCAATTTCTGCAACAACAAAAAATTTCCCTGGTTTTAAACTGGTGTGGAACAAGTCTATCAGCACCTTTGATCTCCTGATTGAGAATGTGACTGAGTCAGACCTGGGTCTCTACTACTGTGGGACTGTGGAGATGAAGGTGGTGGAAACAAACAAGATCAAATATGAGAATATATATGTTTATGGAGATACCGTCAATCTTTCATTGTGCTTCACCTGTATTAGTTCCAGAGCTGGTTCCTTCATGCCCAGTCTGTCAGCCTGATTCAGAGCGTCTGCACAGGGTCCCGCTGCTCACGCTGTGTCCTGGCTGTGCTCTCCTCTCCTCCATCTTTGTTTACCACTTAGGCTCCAGGACAGCAGGTACAATTACAATTATTCATTTAGCAGAAGCTTTTATCCGAAGCGATATGATGTGTAGTCCCCTCACTAGAGCAGTGTTACGCTGTGCTGGATTTCCCCCAGGGACAGATGAGACCACAGAAGAAGAGGAGGACTCAGAACTCTGACTTCAGTACCTATTCAGCCATCAAGACTAGTGGGGTGTGAGGAGAGCAGTACCAAACATGACCACTAGGTGGGAGCCTTTAGTTTTTTACTTAAGTATTGTTTGATCTGAAAACTTTGTAAATTAAACGATTAAAATCACTTTTATAGATATATATGTAGATTATTTATTTAATTTAAAACCCTTTGAAGTTGTTTTTTTAATTCACAATAAATTCATGATCATTATAAAGCATTTTCTTATTGACTTATAATTCTGTACATTTCAAAGGGGTTAAATATTTGAGATTGGTATTCTATATTAAAATCTTAATTACACGGTGTAACTTTTTTGTAACTATTGTCTATCTTTCATAATTTAGAATTTAACTTTTATTTCATTTTGTTACAAGTATATCTGTAGTCTGCCAGTAGTAGGACACAAGAACAAATGTGTTCAACTGTTTTTCCACAATACAAACTAAGTTTGATACAGTGTTGTGATAAGATGTAACTATTACAATAAATGAAACGGTGACTGCATTTGAAGGTGTTTTCTCAACACATACCAGCAAAACATCAGCAGCAGATCGTTGGAGCCCTGAAAGATCTGAAGGTGATCTGTCTGGGATTGGAGCTGTCAGCAAAGCACGTCCTGCACATGCTCAGTCAGACCATGCAGGTCTGTCAGTCTAGCAGAAGAGGGCCTGCAGGTGTTTGATGCTTATTTCCTTTAGGATGTCCTTATTCACAGCACCATTAAAGGACATGCGTGCAGCGATTGGTTAGCTGCAATGGAAACATGTCCGTTTGTGGCCAGTTTTTTTCTTTCTTTCAATGTTTTGAGACTTCTGGGGGGGTTTAACACCCAGAGAAAAATAAGCCACAAGCTGAGATGTTTCCATTGCAGCTAACCAATCGCTGCATGTATGTCCTTTAATGGTGCTGTGAATGGCGCCATTGTAACGGAAATAAGCATCAAACACCTGCATCTCTGTCAGTCAGTGTTAGACCTGGACATGGACACACTGCGTCTGTGCTTCACTCTAACTGCACTCTTCTGTAAGTTAACTAATGTCCACTTCCTCCATTTAAGTAGCTTGTTTCTAGTCAGTATCAAGAGATCATCGGAATCAAAGAACGTCTAGTCCTGTTTTATAGATAGGGATTATTGTAACGTTGTTCATAAATGTGTTTCATGGAGACTCTGTTCCAAACCTCTTCCTGTTCTTCTGCAGGTGCTGGTTCCTGCGGAGGGACGAGGTTCTCTGGAGCTGTGGTGGAACAGAGAGTCAGACCAGGAGAGAACGTTACTCTCTACTGTGACTGCGGAACATCAAGTGGGGTGTACATAGAGTGGTACAGGAACTGCTCCCATAGGAACCAGCCAACTCTGGTCATAACCACACGTTTTTACAATAACTTGATAAATTCGTTTGATAGCTACGAAAAACTTGTCAACCCCTTACCTGGTCTTAAACTGGTAAGGAACAAGTCTAACGGCACCCTTGATCTCATGATTGAGAACGTGACTGAGTCAGACCTGGGTCTCTACTACTGTGGGACTGTGGGACTGTCGGAGAAGAAGGTGGTGAAAACAGACAAGAACAGTTATGAGGAGATCTATGTTTATGGAGATATAATCAATCTTTCATTTGGTGAGAACATCTCTTTGTCCATTTATTCCAGACTGAACAACTGATGTTCCTGAGATCGAGAACTGAAGGAATAACTTGTCAGTGTGATGTTCTTGTTCTGCACTTCACCCATATTAGTTCCAGAGCTGGTTCCTTCATGCCCAGTCTGTCAGCCTGATTCAGAGGGTCTGTACTGGGTCCTGCTGCTCACGCTGTGTCCTGGCTGTGCTCTCCTCTCCTCCATCCTCTCCTCCATCCTGGTCTACCACTTCTGCTCCAGGACAGCAGGTACCCTCTCCTCCCTCGCTGCACTCACTCCTTTTCTTTGTCTCACTTCATCTCACTTCCTCCTGATTCTGTTTCTAGTCACACATTCTCTAATTTCCTTCTCAAATACAAATTCAGAAAAACTCAATCTGACTACCGTCTGATTTGCTTAAACATATGTACCCAGTAACACTCTCAATGTAAAAGTTGATTATTGTTTTGTCAGATAATTTGCCTTATTTATTTAGTCCACTTTGACTAATGCTGATGAATCTTCTCTGCAGCTTCAAAGGAACCTGCTGCAGATTGCAGGACTGAGACCAGGAAGAGAGAGAGCAGAGTGCTGGTAGGATATCCCCCCCAAGCCTTCATGGGCGTTGTAGTTTAATACAATGTAGCCATGGTGATGTGTACTCTACAGGATTGATTAGCATGTTCATATGCATAGGTGTGTGTGAATTCATATTCATGGGTATTGTAGTTTTATCAAATGCAACCATAGTGATGTGTAGTCCCCTCACTAGATAATCATGTCATACTCAAGGCAGTAAAATACAAGTTTTCTCACTGACAGTCAAAGTAATAAGACGTTCTACTGAAGTGTCATGGGTGACCTCTGACCCCTAGCAGGAAGGAGAGCAGTGTTACGCTGCGCTGGATTTCCCCCAGGGACAGAGGAGACCACAGAAGAAGAGAAGGACTCAGAACTCTGACTTCAGTACTTATTCAGCCATCAAGACTAGTGGGGTGTGAGGAGAGCAGTACCAAACATGACCACTAGGTGGAAGCTTTTAGTTTTTTACTTGACCAAAGTTTGATCTGAAAACTTTGTAAATTAAACAATTAAGATCACCTTTATAGACATATATGTAGATTATTTATTTAATGTAAAGCCCTTTGAAGTTGTTTTTTAATTCACAATAAAGCATTTTCTTATTGACTTATAATTCTGTACATCTTCATTACACGGTGTAACTTTTTTGTAACTATTGTCTACCTTTCATAATTTAGAATTTAACTTTTATTTCATTTTGTTACAAGTATATCTGTAGTGTGCCAGTAGTAGGACACAAGAACAAATGTGTTCAAATGTTTTTCCACAATACAAACTAAGTTTGATACAGTGTTGTGATAAGATGTAAATATTACAATAAATGAAACGGTGATTGCATTTGAAGGTGTTTTCTCAAGAAATACCAGCAAAACATCAGCAGCAGATCTTTGGAGCCATGAAAGATCTGAAGATGATCTGTCTGGGATTGGAGCTGTCAGCACAGCACGTCCTGCACATGCTCAGTCAGACCATGCAGGTCTGTCAGTCTAGCAGAAGAGGGCCTGCAGGTGTTTGATGCTTATTTCCTTTAGGATGTCCTTATTCACAGCACCATTAAAGGACATGCATGCAGCGATTGGTTAGCTGCAATGGAAACATGTCCGTTTGTGGCCAGTTTTTTTCTTTCTTTCAATGTTTTGAGACTTCTGGGGGGGTTTAACACCCAGAGAAAAATAAGCCACAAGCTGAGATGTTTCCATTGCAGCTAACCAATCGCTGCACGTATGTCCTTTAACGGTGCTGTGAATGGCGCCATTGTAACGGAAATAAGCATCAAACACCTGCATCTCTGTCAGTCAGTGTTAGACCTGGACATGGACACACTGCGTCTGTGCTTCACTCTAACTGCACTCTTCTGTAAGTTAACTAATGTCCACTTCCTCCATTTAAGTAGCTTGATTCTAGTCAGTATCTAGAGATCATCGGAAACAAAGAACGTCTAGTCCTGTTTTATAGATATGAATTACAGTAACTTTGTTCATAAATGTGTTTCATGGAGACTCTGTTCCAAACCTCTTCCTGTTCTTCTGCAGGTGCTGGTTCCTGCGGAGAGACGAGGTCCTCTGGAGCTGTGGTGGAACAGAGAGTCAGACCAGGAGAGAACGTTACTCTCTACTGTGACTGCAGAACATCAACTGGGGTGTACATAGAGTGGTACAGGAACTGCTCCCATAGGAACCAGCCAACTCTGGTCATGTCCACACAGAGGGACACGGAGATGGGCCTCCAATATGACCAACTTCGCAACCTCTTCCCTGATTTTAAACTGGTGTGGAACAAGTCTAACAGCACCTTTGATCTCCTGATTGAGAACGTGACTGAGTCAGACCTGGGTCTCTACTACTGTGGGACTCTGGAGAAGAAGGTGGTGGATACAGACAAGATAAAACAGGAGAAGATCTATGTTTATGGAGATACCATCAATCTTTCATTTGGTGAGAACATCTCTCTGTCCATTTATTCCAAATTGTAAAACTGATGTTCCTCAGATCGAGAACTGAAGGAATAACTTGTCTGTGTGATGTTCTTGTTCTGCGTTTCACCTGTATTAGTTCCAGAGCGGGTTCCTTCACGCCCAGTCTGTCAGCCTGATTCAAAGGGTCTGTACTGGGTCCTGCTGCTCACGCTGTGTCCTGGCTGTGCTCTCCTCTCCTCCATCCTCTCCTCCATCCTGGTCTACCACTTCTGCTCCAGGACAGCAGGTACCCTCTCCTCCCTCGCTGCACTCACTCCTTTTCTTTGTCTCACTTCCTCCTTATTCTGTTTCTAGTCACACATTCTCTCATTTCCTCCTCAAATACAAATTCAGAAGAACTCAATCTGACTACCGACTGATTTGCGTAATTATATGTACCCAGTAACACTCTCAATGTAAAAGTTAATTATTGTTTTGTCAGATAATTTGCCTTATTTATAAAGTCCACTTTGACTAATGCTGATGAATCTTCTCTGCAGCTTCAAAGGAACCTGCTGCAGATTGCAGGACTGAGACCAAGAAGAGAGAGAGCAGAGTGCTGGTAGGATATCCTCCCTAAGCCTTCATGGGGGTTGTAGTCTAATACAAGTAGCCATGGTGATGTGTAGTCTACAGGATTGATTAGCATGTTCATATATATAGGTGTGTGTGAATTATTGATATTCATGGGTATTGTAGTTTTATCAAATGCAACCACAGTGATGTGTAGTCCACTCACTAGATAATCATGTTATATCCAAGGCAGTAAAATACAAGTTTTCCCCCTGACAGTCAAAGTAATAAGACAGTCTACTGAAGTGTCATTGGTGACCTCTGACCTCTAGCAGGAAGGAGAGCAGTGTTACGCTGCGCTGGATTTCCCCCAGGGACAGAGGAGACCACAGAAGAAGAAGAGGACTCAGAACTCTGACTTCAGTACCTATTCAGCCATCAAGACTAGTGGGGTGTGAGGAGAGCAGTACCAAACATGACCACTAGGTGGGAGCCTTTAGTTTTTTACTTGGGTATAGTTTGATCTGAAAAGTTTGTAAATTGTAAAATTAAGATCACTTTTATAGACATACGTGCAGATTATTTATTCAATTCAAAGCCCTTTAAAGCTTTTTATGCTCCAGAATACGTTTATGATCATTATAAACATTTTTATTTTTTTTTACATTTCAATGGGGTTAAATATGTTAAAATGTTTAAGTTAATGAAATTAACTTTTATTTCATTTTGTTACAAGTGATATATCTGTAGTCTGCCAGTAGTAGGACACAAGGACAAATGTTTTTCCACGATCAAAATTAAGTTTGTTACAGTATTGTGATCAGCTGTAACTATTACAATAAATAAAACGGTGATTGCATTTGAAGGTGTTTTCTAAAGAAATACTAGCCGCAATATGGAGATTAATTACAATTTTGTGGAATTGTTTGAAATACCAGACGTCCTCAGTGTGCGAAGTATGTATATTTAAAATGAGTTACATTTACATGTAGTCATTTAGCAGACGCTCTTCAGAATCAGAATGGGGGTTTATTCGCTATGCAAGATAAACAAACATAGAATTCACTTTGGCAGGAATGAGCAAATGTAACACTTACTTAAGAGTTAGGACTCAGTTTTGCAATGGAATATGGCATATGACTAGACAGAAAAACCAGGTTTGTTATAGGAGCTTGTGGTGAATAACGGTCCAGACACAGGGATAAAGTTAAATAATAAATTGTATTAAATACATATATTAAACAATCAAAACAAGCAACAAGAGAAAAAAAAAAAACAATTCATAAAGGTACTGTTCGTCCTTTTCCTTTTCCTTCTATTAAAGTTCAGTTCATAGATCAGCAATCCTTTGGTCTATTGTCAAAGTCTTTTGACGGGGAAAAAAAATAAAGATTAATCCAGTCCAGGAAAGACAAAAAATAAAGACTGGTCCTACCAGGTCCGTGGGGTTTAAAGGCTTGCCATCTCATGTAGAGAATCAGGGTAGGGGAAAAAAAAACCTGACCTAGAAATAACAGGCCAAGACAAATACTTTAAATACTTCATAACTTCATATAATTCATTACAGGTAATCTACATTAACCAGAGTTAACATTTTCTTCACAATCAATCAATTAATTCATTCAATATCACATAAATTAAATGATCAAAGTATAAATAAGTGATCATAAGTATCATAAGTATAAATTAAATTCATAGCTGCGCAACAATACATCTTATTATAACTTATCTTAAACTACAAAGCTTGTAGTAACCACCAATGCATTTGAATGAGACGCATTAGCTTGTCAAGTAAAAGTTTGTGCCGCGGCGAATGCGGAAGTAATTCGCCGCCTAGATTGAGCAGTTCAATATGGCATAGCTTTGGTTCACTCACCAGTGAGTAGTTTGGTTTAGTTCTGAGTAGTTTTGTCTCGTTTGGAGTTTTGTTTTGTTCTGAGTGATCTTGTTCAGTTTAGAGTTGTATTTCGAGTTTAGAGTTGTATTTCGTTCTGCACAGTCCAAGCCGGAGCAGCGAGTTGAGAACAGGAAATTGTGTTGCGGGTGCGGACATTTTAAACATAGCGCCACTGGTGGCTGGGCGAATGAACAGGCAGCGGAGGCGGTCCCACTTAAGTAACTGTCTGCTTTTTAGACGTGGGTTACAGGTTCCCCCCCTAACCTCATGTACGTCCCTGTACATGGCTGAACTGACAGCCTTCAGTCGACTGGCCAGGTGAGTGAGCAAAACCAACGTCATCAGTAGGTATAGCAAGTGAGAATGCTTTACCTAGTCCGTCGAAGAGTGACTGAATGCTCTTCAGGATTGGATGGCCCAAACTGCTATATTGAAACCTGTCTGGTGGGCGTCTCGCTCTTGTTGATCTCTTTGGCTGTTCAACTTCTGAGGCAGATGAATCAGAATCAGGAGGTAGGTTGTGACTAGAATCAGGTGAGTCAGATTCGGAGGTACTTTCAACAGGTGAGTCAGGTTCAGCAACAGTTTCGGCAGGTAAGTCAAGTTCAGAGTCTGGAGTTAACGGTTCAGGCTCTGGTTGTTCTTGCTGAATCTGATTTACTGGTTCAGGTGAATCTGGCAACGGTTCTCCAGGAGGAGGCATTGATTTAGGTCTTGGAATGTCTACGGTAGTAGAGAAACGTGTAAGTTCTGAAGTAGGTATGTTGTACCAATTTATTGGCAGAATTTCATCATCAGACCGTGATTCATTTTCAGGATCCGTTGGAGATACTGTAGGTTTGGCAGGTCTTTTGGGAGGTGTTGGCTGGACTTGAGAGGCGGCAGGTAAGTAACCACAAGGCAGGAGTAGATCTCTGTGAAGTGTTCTTGATGGCTTGTCTGTATGCTCGGGTTTGACGGTGTAAACGGGCAAGTTGACTGCTTTTTTGATCACCAGATAGACATCAGATTCCCATTTGTCCGCTATTTTATGTTTTCCTCTCAGTTTAACGTTTCGGACAAGAACACGATCTCCCACATCCAGTTCAGATGCAATGACCTTTCGATCAAAGCGTGTCTTGTTTCTCATCATAGTTTTTTCTGCATTCTCTGAAGCCAATTGGTAGCTTTTCTGGAGATGCGTCTTAAGTTTTTTTTACGTATTCGGAGTGATTCAGGCTGGGTTTACAGACTGGTAGGCCGAAAACAAGGTCGATGGGGAGTCGTGGTTGGCGGCCGAACATGAGTTCATATGGAGTGAATCCGGTGGTGTCATTTTTTGTACAGTTGTATGCATGTACAAGTGGTTTTACAAAGTCCTTCCAGTGAGATTTTCCTTGTTGTGCCAGTGTACCGAGCATGTCCAGTAACGTTCTATTGAATCTCTCAACAGGGTTTCCCCTTGGGTGATATGGAATTGTTCTGGTTTTGTGGATACCTGCTAATGCACAGAGTTCCTTTATTGTTTTTGATTCGAAATCAGGTCCTTGATCACTGTGTATTTTCTGAGGGATACCATAGTGCACAAAAAAGTTTTCCCACAGGCTTTTTGCTACAGTTTTTGCTTTCTGGTTTGGGGTAGGTAGGGCAAGGGCGTATTTTGTGAAGTGGTCTGTAATAACCAGGATGTCTTTGATGTTACTCTTGTCGGGTTCCAATGACAGGTAGTCAACACAAACAAGCTCGAGTGGGTGTGAAGTTCTGATATTCACTAGAGGTGCGGCTGTTTCTGGTAGTGCTTTTCGTTTTATGCATCTCTCGCAGGTTTTCACTTTAGTCTGTATGTCATTGGCCATTCGTGGCCAGTAGAAACGATTCCGGACAAGATCTAAGGTGCGTTCAATGCCCATATGGCCCATTTGATCCTGTAGGCTGAACAAAACATCTGCGCGACATTCTTGGGGCAGCACTAGTTGGTGTTGGAGCTGGTTTTCAAGTTGCCGTCTCCGTACAAGGACGTTGTCGTGGAGCTCTAAACGGTTGAAGTCCCGTAAAAGGAGCAGCAGCTCTGGCAGTTGTTCCCTCAAGGAGGGGGGTGGTGATTTGCCAGTCTCCAGTTGTGCTATCACATGTCTCAGGACAGGATCAGCGCGTTGCTTGTCAGCGATGTCAGCTGGGCTCAACCGAGGAACCACAGGGGATGCAAACTGCTCGTCAGCAGTAAAGCTATCCGGTAGGCTGTCAGCGGACATGGACAAAGAATGGACGAGAGCATGATCAGAAGTAGAATCAGGAGCACTACAGATTAATTGCCGGTCAGAAAGAGCTTGCACTGTGTGTTGGTCTATGGTTATTACATTTGGACTTCTAAGATGTTGCTCAGCAAACCTGAGGATTCTTTCCTTCTCTTTTTCTGACGTCACATCAATTGAGAGTTCGCCATGGGGTCTGCGTGAAAGACCGTCTGCATCTGCATTTTGCTTGCCAGCTCGGTAAGTGATCTTGAAGGAGTATGTGGAAAGAGCAGATAACCAGCGGTAGCTTGTGGCATCAAGTTTTGCTGAAGTGAGGAGGTAAGTCAGGGGATTGCTGTCGGTCACAACGGTGAAGGAGGTGCCGTACAGGTAGTCGTTGAACTTTTCAGTGACAGCCCACTTTAGGGCTAAAAACTCCAGCTTGTGTGCTGGGTATCTCGACTCACTCCGGGACAAGCCCCTGCTGGCATAAGCAATGACTCTCTTCTGTTCTTCCTGCTCTTGATACAATACAGCACCTAGCCCGGTGGAACAGGCATCAGTGTGTAACAAGTAAGGTTCCTTCGGATCAGCGAAGGCAAGTACTGGAGCAGAGGTAAGTTTTTCTTTTATTGTTTCAAATGATTCTTGGCATGCAGATGTCCAACGACCCCCAAATGGCTCTTTTGGGTTCAGATATTGTTCAGGTTTGACCAAAGGTTTCAGTTTCTTTTGGGATGGTGGATATCCAGAGGTAAGTTCATGGAGTGGCTTTACTATGTGTGAGTAGCCTTGTACAAATCGGCGGTAATAACCGGAAAATCCCAGAAAGGAACGAAGTTCTTTTAAGTTTTTGGGTATTGGCCATGATTTTAATGCTTCAATTTTGGCCGGATCAGTTTCAACACCGTTCTTTGACACAACATGGCCAAGGTAACGTACAGAGGTTTGAAAGAAGGTGCACTTTTCAACAGAGAGTTTCAGTCCGAACTCTTTGAGACGGTTCAGGACTCTCATTAGTCTTTCTTCATGCTCCTCCAATGTTGGCGCGAAGACAATGAGATCATCAATAAATACAAGCACCTCTTTTAGATTCATCTCTCCGACACATCTTTCCATTAAACGCTGAAATGTTGATGGGGCATTTGTGATGCCTTGGGGCATTCGATTAAACTCCCAAAATCCAAGTGGGCATACAAAGGCAGTTTTATTTTTATCCTGTTCATCCATTTCAATTTGATAGTATCCTGACTTCAAATCCAAAACTGAAAACCATTGAGATCCAGTGAGTGCAGTGAATGTGTCCTCCAGTTTAGGAAGTGCGTAGGCATCCTTTATTGTTTGTAAATTGAGTTTTCTGTAGTCAATACAGAGCCTGACACTGCCGTTTTTCTTCCTCACAACCACTATCGGTGAGGCGAAAGGTGACTCGGATGCTTGTATCACTCCTGAATCAAACAGCTCTTGCAGATGTTTTCTTACAGCATCGAGATCCTGAGGATGTATAGGTCGAGGTCTATGTTTGAATGGTGTTGGGTCACTGAGTTTTATCTGATGCTTGACCCTGTCAGTTCTACCAAAGTCCAGATCATGTCTTGCAAAGACTTCTGGTATGCCATTGAGCTTTTCAATTATCCGGTTCTTCCACTCAGGTGTGAGAGGGGAGTTCTCAAAGTTGTAGTTAAACATTGGCTTTGGCGAAGAGGTGGATGTGGACTGTGGACTGTTTTTTTCAGCACAAGAAACAGATTGGAAGGCACTTATTTCTGCAAGCATAGCTCTAGGAGATAGAATTACATCATGCTCTGATTCGTTGGTGACAGGGACTGGCAGGAAAACTGGATGCTGATTTGAGAAATCAATAAGACAGGACTGGATCATTAACCCGCCAGGTAAGTGGAATGATGTGGGGTGTTCGATCATGATAGCCTTTTCTGCTTGCAGTGAGTGTGCCACAGCGACTCCTTCCAGACGGATAGTTTGTCCAGCTGGAATAGTTTGTGGGCTGGTACTGTTCAGTTTCACAATTCCATGATGCTCTTCTCTGTTCAACCTGTGTCTGTGTTCAAGTATTTTCAGGACAACATGATAACCATAGGGGATTGGATTGAAATCAGGGTTTTGTTCATTGTGGGTTGTGTAAACAATGTCTAGAGTGTTTGTCCCAATAAGAACAGATTGCTGGTGAGATTTCAAGTCAGGCACCACCAGGGCCAATGTAGTGACATCAATTGGCGTACCAAGGAAGTCTGGGGGAAATGTGATGTCAAGGGTGATGTAGCCCAGGTAAGGCACTGCTTGGCCATTTGCTCCTTCCACTTCCAGAAGGTCTTCCAGAGGTCTGAGTTGATGGTCTGATAGATGGACGTTGTAGACTGACTCTGGAATGGTGGTGACTTGTGAACCTGTGTCTAGCAGACAATTGATTGGTGTATTCCTGATTATGACTTGAGTAGTGCATTTAGTGCCGATTAGTCCCCTTGGTAGAGGGTTGAAACTCTGTCTAAATCCATGTTTGGGACACTGAGATGAAGCAGCCTCTGCTTGTCCCGCAGTAGAGACTGGTTCTAGTTTGACTGTTTCCTTTGGTTGTTCTGTTCCCATTGTTCCCGTCTTTGTTTCAGATGTTTTCTCTTTTGCTGTACAAGTGTAGGATTGGATGGTTGGCTGCATGTAGTGGCTAGGTGGCCATCTTCTCCGCACTTAAAGCAAAATCCAGGTCTAGGTCTGTTGGTTTGAAATCTGCTGCTACCTGGTGACTGAAAAGGTGGTGCTTTGCCACACTTGCCGGTCTTGGAGGTCTGGTTGGTCTGAGCAAGGAGTTTTGACATTTGCTGCTGTAGTTTGTTCATTTGTTGTTTTAATTCGTTGATTGAAGCTGAATCGGTGTCGGCATGGCTGCAGGGACAAGTACTTTGAGCATTTAAAGTTGCACGTTGTTTGGAAGAGCTGATATGTCTTTTCATTAAACTCTCCTTTACTTGTTGTCTGTCCTCTTCAGTTCTTAAAAGGAGTAGTAGTTCAGAGAAAGATGGAGGATTGTCTCTTTTTTGTTCCAGTTGCAGTTTACCAATGATCCCATTGTCCCAGCACCCTCTGCAGAACTGCTTCAGTAAATGCTTGTCGATGTCGGTTGCAGCAACTCCACCTCGCTTGACAACGGTGTTCAGGCTCAACAGCAGACGTTGAAGGTAACTTGAGGGATTTTCGCCATGATCTTGCAGTGTGTTCAGAAACTGCGCAAACAACTCTTCTCCATCCTGCACAGTAGAGTAGGCAGAGTCCAACACTTTCAAGTAGACAGATGGCAGTGTGTCAGATCGCAGGACCTTTACAACGTCAGCAGCTGGTGACATTAAGCTTTCCAGGATTTTTCTAGTGACATGCAGAGGAAGTAAGTGCACATCAGCTAACAACAGTTCAATATGAGATCGCCAGCTTTCATAGTCAGTTTCATTTGGTGGTTTGGGTATTTTACCAGAGAATGGACGAAGTCTCAAGCTGGGTACTGAACGGGATGCGGGTTCTTCTGCTCTCACAATATGCTCCACCACCATTTTTTGGACTTGGGGTGGATTCAAATCAGAGTGAGAGAGTCTCTGTGGTGGAATCTGATGCTCAGGTAAGGAATGACTAAAAGGTTGTGATTGGACTTGTGGCTGCGATGTTGCTCCAGTTGCTGCTCCCTGTGGGCCAGGCCACAGAGACACTGCTTCCACAATTTGCACAGAGTCGTCTCCTCGACTAGATGGCTCCACACTTTCCAAATGTTCACTTATTTGAGACATCACTTCCTGTAGTACTGTTTCAAATTTTATTCCACTCCGTCTTGCAATGTTGCGAAGTTCACTAACATAATTTGGGGGAGGTGCCTCGGCTCCGACTTGGACTGCGCTTTCAATCAATTTAACACAGAATTCAATATTGGGGTCACTCTCAGAAACGTGTGTATACGGTAAAATTTTCTTGAGCTCTGCTATAGCGGAGGTAGATTTAAATTCAATGATCAGGTTTTTATAGAAAGGAGAATCCACATCATCAATAATTAATGTTTAAATTTGCCATACTGCTTCAAAATATCTAATATTTCCTCATCTTTTGTTGTGTGGGTTATACCAGAAACAGCAACACAATTCATAACATTAACTCCTGATTTTTCAAAAAATTCCATGATTGGGTCGGACCAAAACATACCATTCAATCAAAATCCAAATCAATACATCCACTGTGTAGTAAAACTGTTAATCATCACACAAGCTCCTGGCTGGCTTGCCACTTGTAACACTTACTTAAGAGTTAGGACTCAGTTTTGCAATGGAATATGGCATATGACTAGACAGAAAAACCAGGTTTGTTATAGGAGCTTGTGGTGAATAACGGTCCAGACACAGGGATAAAGTTAAATAATAAATTGTATTAAATACATATATTAAACAATCAAAACAAGCAACAAGAGAAAAAAAAAAAAAAAACAATTCATAAAGGTACTGTTCGTCCTTTTCCTTTTCCTTCTATTAAAGTTCAGTTCATAGATCAGCGATCCTTTGGTCTATTGTCAAAGTCTTTTGACGGGGAAAAAAAATAAAGATTAATCCAGTCCAGGAAAGACAAAAAATAAAGACTGGTCCTACCAGGTCCGTGGGGTTTAAAGGCTTGCCATCTCATGTAGAGAATCAGGGTAGGGAAAAAAAAAACCTGACCTAGAAATAACAGGCCAAGACAAATACTTTAAATACTTCATAACTTCATATAATTCATTACAGGTAATCTACATTAACCAGAGTTAAAATTTTCTTCACAATCAATCAATTAATTCATTCAATATCACATACATTAAATGATCAAAGTATAAATAAGTGATCATAAGTATCATAAGTATAAATTAAATTCATAGCTGCGCAACAATACATCTTATTATAACTTATCTTAAACTACAAAGCTTGTAGTAACCACCAATGCATTTGAATGAGACGCATTAGCTTGTCAAGTAAAAGTTTGTGCCGCGGCGAATGCGGAAGTAATTAGCCGCCTAGATTGAGCAGTTCAATATGGCATAGCTTTGGTTCACTCACCAGTGAGTAGTTTCGTTTAGTTCTGAGTAGTTTTGTCTCGTTTGGAGTTTTGTTTTGTTCTGAGTGATCTTGTTCAGTTTAGAGTTGTATTTCGAGTTTAGAGTTGTATTTCGTTCTGCACAGTCCAAGCCGGAGCAGCGAGTTGAGAACAGGAAATTGTGTTGCGGGTGCGGACATTTTAAACATAGCGCCACTGGTGGCTGGGCGAATGAACAGGCAGCGGAGGCGGTCCCACTTAAGTAACTGTCTGCTTTTTAGACGTAGGTTACACAAACATAGAACATAAATGTGGCATACTAATAAAATGAAAATGAATACAATGTAAAGATACACTGCAGATATGATACATATAGACAAGGAATACAAATGTTACAAATAATACAAATGATGCGAGTAGTGCAAATGATACAGGTAACATGGAATTGCAAATGACATGGGTACAGAGTGGAATGGGTATATATATATGGTACGTTGGGGGGGGGGGGGTATATATACACAGTGGTGCAACAATCACAGTGGTAAGTTTTTTTAAAGTTTAAAGTGTTTTGTGCTAAAGTGGCAGAGTGCAATGGGATTCTGGAGGGGGGGGTGTGTCTCAAACTGAGTCCTTGGCCCTGTTGAAGAGGCTTAAGAGTTAACCTATACTAATATCTTATTAGTATGCCACATTTATGTTCTATGTTTGCTCATTCCTGCCAAAGTGAATTCTATGTTTATTTATCTTGCATAGCGAATAAACCCCCATTCTGATTCTGACCCACCATTTAAAATAGCCCCTCGTCCATGACATGGACACCGTAATAATCAGAGGAAACACATTTATCTTTTATCTTTTTCCTCGTTTCTTCTGTTCTTTACTTTTTTTCGAAGTTGGGCACCTGAAGGCTTTTTTTACCTTTTCCTGTCCATGTACTTCAGGAAGGTGGGGTGCCTGCAGCTGCCTGTAGGGGGCGCACAATTGACAATTCTCATTACACAGGTAATGCTTCGTGGCGCAGATATATGGGGAGCACATGTGGGGGGCGCACGATTATATTAAATACTCGTGCACGCCCCTGTCAGAATGATCAGTTTCAGGAAGGTCAGGGCTCGGCTTTGGGGAGAGGCAAACCCACAGCGCTCTGCCACAGCATGCATATCCTCCACCTGCACAGCTTGGAATGTTAAATAAAACATAGGACTCTTTAATTTAAACCCCACAGGGGACTTGATCTGTAATTATCTTCTTGATCTGTATTTATTGTCTTCTTCCTTCCAGCCATCTTCACTGAAACATGTCGGCTCAGAAACCAACTGCCAACCATCGGATGAATAGCTCTAAACAGATTTTACCACCCTGCTTTGTGAACATAAACCCTGCACGCAATTCTTATGGTCTGCGTGTTCAGGACTATTTGCATTCGACCACAGAAATCTGTGTCTTAGATTGTGTAGAGAAAATCAAAACTTACCTAAATCAAAACTTCAGAAATAGCGAAAAGTACAAAAAAATATACAAATATGTAGAAATTGACGCGCCAAATTTCCTAAGCTGAGTAGCCGCATATGTTCTCAAAACAACAAATTAAGACGACGAGAGCAGCCAGGTAAGCTAATGTTCAGGTGTTAGCAGAGCAGCCAGGTAAGGTAATGTTCAGGTGTTAGCAGAGCAGCCAGATAAGCTAATGTTAAGGTGTTAGCAGAGCAGCCAGGTAAGCTAATGTTCAGATGTTAGCAGAGCAGCCAGGTAAGATAATGTTTTGGTGTTAGCAGAGCAGCCAGGTAAGATAATGTTCTGGTGTTAGCAAAGCAGCCAGGTAAGATAATGTTCAGGTGTTAGCAGAGCAGCCAGGTAAGATAATGTTCAGGTGTTAGCAGAGCAGCCAGGTAAGGTAATGTTTTGGTGTTAGCAGAGCAGCCAGGTAAGGTAATGTTCAGGTGTTAGCAGAGCAGCCAGGTATGCTAATGTTAAGGTGTTATCAGAGCAGCCAGGTAAGCTAATGTTCAGGTGTTCAGGTGTGCAGAGCTGTTTCCAGTGAAGCGCTCCAGGCCCAGGCCCAGGTGTGGCCCAGGCCCAGGCCCAGGTGTGCAGAGCTGTTTCCAGTGAAGCGCTCCAGGCCCAGGCCCAGGTGTGGCCCAGGCCCAGGCCCAGGTGTGCAGAGCTGTTTCCAGTGAAGCGCTCCAGGCCCAGGATTGGTACCAAGCTCCGGTCATGAAGCCAACACACCAGAATGTTCAGGTAGGATTGTCATTCATTTCACATCATTATGATCAGAGAAAGATGCTTTTTTGTAAAGCTCTCTCTTGGAAGTCGCTTTGGATAAAAGCATCTGCTAAATGAATACATTTAAAATATAAAAGCTGCGTTTAGATTCAGAAGGGCAAGGAAAGAGAGCAGTTCGGAGTTAGCATTCATTTGAACCCTGGTGCTGCCTCGGAGGTCACTGTGTGATTCACCACAATGTCCCACAACAGTGGGTCACAGTGACCTGAAGGCATTACCAGGGTTAAGGTCATGTACAACCTTGACCAATACCATTTACATGTACTATGATGGGAATGAAAAACCGATTGTAAAGTGTCAAAGGTAAACAAAATGAGTTCTGCTGGTTGAGTGTGGAAACAGTGAGGTATAGTATGTCTTACTCAATGCATCCTTATCACATACTGTACATTGTGTAACTAACCATGACAGCCACAGCGGGGTCATACGGGCCCCGTAATTTATCCTATCAGCATCCACATTGTGTCTCAGCTTCTATCTGCATATGATGGCGTCCAGGCATACAAAAAAAAAACAAAAAAAAGCATTCCATTGCCATCCACTGCAGTGCACACTGTCTGAACTTAACTGTAGTGGATCCAGCCACCAAAGCTGTTCCTGAGCAGGACAGTATGTCTCCTCACTGTAAACACGGGTATGTCTTCACATCAAGGTCAAAATAATACACAAAAAAACCCAAACGTATTCTTACTAGCTTTAGCCAAAGTTTACAGTGACAAGTAACAACTTGTCAAGACAAGTGTTTCCCCAACTATAATTGACCACAGTTCTGTTCATGTCAGATATTTCAAGAATGCATATTTTATAGGTCTCCGCACATATACCAGTCTTATATCCTCAACATTAAAAAGCTTAGCGAGTTGGAACACCACCCTGGTGTCTTTTAGTTCTTTGAGTGTCCTGGCACACCTCAATAAATTCCCTATACACTGCACCCACATCAATTTGCCTATTGATTTAATAGGAGCAGAGAGGTACACTTAGTACATTTCTTCATTTAGCAAACTAGAACCAGCAGGTTTAGGAAGCGCTTCTTCCCTACAGCTGTCTCCCTACTGAACTTTGCCCCCCGCTGACCCTCTCACTATATATATTTACATAAATGCTTCTGTATATGTTAAGGTCGGCGGTTTGGCATGCCAGTGAGGTGACCACGAGAGTATTGTCAATGAGACCCAAATGCAGAGATTTGAAACTAAGGAGTTTTAATGTCCAACAATATTCCACAAACGCTCAGAAGATCCAAAAGGCAAACATAAAAAAATAATCCACAAATGCTCAGAAGATCCAAAAGGCAAACATAAAAAATAATCCACAAACGCTCAGAAGATACAAAAAGGTCTTGGGAAAAATCTTTTCAAAAAAGCACAAAAGAAAAACTAAGGAGGTAGCCAAAAACAAGAACAAAGGTAGAGATCCAGACTAGGCAATGATATCAGTGAGCTTACCAACAACGCAGGCATGTGACACAAAGACCCAGTGAAGAACAAAGGAAAAGGCAGAACTTAAATACACCAACCAATTGATCACATGACACATAATAGACCACAGGTGGTAGGGAAACAAAATGGAGGGAAACATGAGAGGGCGGGGCAGGAACACAACACAAATCTAAACAAAGAAAAGTGACATGTGCTCAACATTGTTCCCTAGTGGCCAAAAAGAGTCAAAATCTTAACAGAACCCCCCCCTCTACGAACGGCTCCGGACGTTCCTCGGACAGTCAGGGCGTGCAGCATGAAAGTCCCTGCAAAGAGTCTTGTCCAAAATATGCCGGGCTGGAACCCAGGACCGTTCCTCAGGGCCGTAGCCCTCCCAATCCACCAAATATTGCAGCCCACCACAGACACGGCGGGAATCAAGGAGCCGGCGGACCGTAAAGACAGGCCCACCATCAATGATGCGGGGGGGCGGCGGGGCCTTGGGGGCAGGTGCATGAGGCGAAGACAGGACAGGGCGAAGCAGGGAGACATGGAAAGTGGGATGTATCTTAAGGGACCGGGGCAACTGGAGCTGGTAGGAGACAGGGTTGATTTTACGGACCACCTTAAACGGTCCGATATAACGGGGGGCCAGCTTGCGGGACTCAACCCGCAAGGGAATATCCTTAGAGGACAGCCAAACTCTCTGACCAGGGCGGAAATGCTGGGCCGGACGTCGGCGACGGTTGGCCTGGGCCTGGGCAGACCTGGAACTCCGTAGCAGAGCCTTGCGAGTGTTCCTCCACACCCTCCGACAGCGCCGCATGTGGTGGTGAACCGAGGGTACCCCAGCATCAACCTCCTGTTCAGGGAACAGGGGAGGCTGGAAACCAAACTGGCACTGGAACGGGGACATGCCTGTTGCTGAGGATTGGAGGGTGTTGTGGGCATATTCTGCCCACGGCAGCCAGGAACACCAGGATGCCGGATTGTCCCTCGCCAGACTCCTCAAGGTAGTCTCCAGGTCCTGGTTCAGCCGCTCAGTCTGCCCATTGGACTGCGGGTGGAAGCCGGAAGTGAGGCTTGCCGTAGCACCCAGGAGTCTGCAGAATGCCCGCCATACCCGAGACGCGAACTGTGGCCCACGGTCCGTCACAATGTCCTGGGGGAGACCAAAGACTCGGAAGACATGGGTGAATATTAGTGTGGCAGTCTCAAAAGCAGAGGGGAGTTTGGGTAATGGAATGAAACGACAGGCCTTAGAGAACCTGTCGATTACCACAAAAATCACAGTATTACCGTCGGACTCAGGGAGGCCTGTAACGAAGTCAGCAGAGATGTGGGACCAGGGCCGTCTCGGGATGGGCAGAGGGTGAAGCAGACCTTGAGGGGACTGGCGGGGATTCTTGCTCTGGGTGCATGTCGGGCAGGCCATAACAAAGTCTTTCACCTCCTTCTCCATATCCGGCCACCAGAACCGCCTGCGAAGGAACTCTAAGGTCCTTCGGGACCCTGGGTGTGCGGTGAGGCTGGACGAATGACCCCACTGGAGGACCTTGGCCCGTACCTGGCCGGGTACGAACAGGAGACCAGGAGGCCCTGTTCCAGGATCCGGCTCATCACGTTGAGCCTGCTCGACAGTAGTCTCTATACCCCAACGAACAGGCGCAACTATGCGGGAAGCTGGGACAACAGTACTGACCTCTCCCTCCTTTTCCTGTGTGGAGAACTGCCTGGACAATGCGTCCGGTTTAATGTTCTTCGAGCCGGGGCGATAGGAGAGTGTAAAATTGAAACGGCTGAAGAATAAGGCCCACCGAGCCTGACGAGGGTTCAGACGTTTGGCTTGCTGGAGGTATTCCAAATTCTTGTGGTCTGTCCACACTAGAAATGGGTGCTGTGCTCCCTCCAGCCAATGTCTCCATTCCTCCAGCGCCATCTTGACTGCGAGCAACTCACGATCCCCCACATCATAGCGGGACTCAGCCGGGTTGAGGCGACGTGAGAAGAAGGCGCAAGGGTGCAGCTTGCCATTGGATCGCTGGGAGAGGACGGCGCCTACCCCAACATTGGATGCATCTACTTCCACAATAAACGGCAGTGACGGGTCAGGGAGAACCAGCACAGGCGCTGAGGAAAAGCGGGCCTTGAGGTCTTGAAATGCTGCCTCGGCCCTGGAGGTCCAGTGGAAAGGTGCAGCATTCTTCTTGGTGAGAGCAGAGATAGGTGCAGCCACTGAGCTGAAGTTCCGGATGAACTTGCGATAGAAATTAGCGAAACCCAGGAACTGTTGCACCCCCTTCACTGATGTCGGTGTAGGCCAGTCCCTCACAGCTGTAGTCTTGTTTGGATCCATCCGGACCTGCCCGTAGCTTAGGATGAAGCCGAGGAAAGAGGCCTCAGGGACATGGAACTCACATTTTGGGGCCTTGACGTACAGGTGGTTCTTTAGTAGCCTCTGGAGGACACTCCGCACATGAAGTTGGTGCTCTTGTAACGATTTGGAAAAAATCAAAATGTCGTCCAAATAGACAAACACAAAGCGATTGATCATGTCTCTAAGCACATCATTGATAAGAGCCTGGAAAACAGCTGGGGCATTAGTTAGTCCGAAGGGCATTACTTGGTATTCATAGTGCCCGGCGGGAGTATTGAAGGCTGTCTTCCATTCATCGCCTTGTCTGATGCGGACCAGGTGGTAGGCATTTCGCAAGTCCAATTTGGTGAAAACAGAGGCACCTTGGAGCAGGTCAAAGGCGGTGGACATCAACGGGAGTGGATAGCGATTGCGGATCGTGATCTTATTTAGGCCTCTGTAGTCAATGCAAGGTCGTAGCCCACCATCTTTCTTGCCTACGAAGAAGAAGCCCGCGCCTGCAGGTGAAGTGGATGGTCGGATGAATCCTGTAGCCAGGGCATCCTGGATGTATTCTTCCATGGCTTTGTGTTCTGGCAAGGATAGGGAAAATAGTCTTCCCCGCGGAGGGTAGGTGCCTGGAAGCAGGTCGATGACACAATCGTAGTGTCTGTGTGGTGGAAGAGCAGCCGCTCTTTTCTTGCTGAAAACCTCTTTCAAATCCCAGTACTCAGGGGGAACTTGGGATAACTCGGTGGGATCCAGAGACTCGGCAGGCAACACTGGAGAATTTGAAAAGAGGCAGGTGGCGTGGCAGGTAGGTCCCCATTCCAAGATCCGGCCAGTCGCCCAATCAATGTGGGGATTATGACGGGTAAGCCAGGGGGTGCCTAGGACCACGGGAAACTCGGGAGAGCGGATGAGGTGTAAAGAGATGTCCTCTCGGTGAGCCTCAGTCTGCAGACGAAGGAGAGAGGTGACTTGAGTGACTTTGCCCTCTCCCAGGGGCTGGCCATCCAGAGCAGACACAGAGAGAGGCAGCTTGAGGGGAACCAGAGGAACATTGAGCCTACGGGCAAAGTTAGTGTCCATAAAATTCCCAGCAGCCCCAGAGTCAACAAGGGCTTGGCAAGAGTGACTGCCCTCGCCCCATGAGATGGTGACTGGGAGAAAGACTCCTTGGCCGGGGAACTCGGGAGACCGGGTGGCTCCCGTCACAACCCTCCCACGGCTGGACGGGAGGGATCGTTTCCCGAGAGCTCAGGGCAGGCATCTCGGAAGTGTCCCTTTTTTCCGCAGTATATGCAGCATCCCTCTCTCCTCCGACGCTCCTTCTCTGCTGTGGACAGACGGGTGCGTCCTACTTGCATGGGCTCGGCTGGTTCTGGGGTCGGTGAAGTAGAGAGCCATGGTAGCCCAGGAGTATCAGGGGTTCTACGGGTCGCCTCACGGCGGCGTTCCCTGAGCCGGTTGTCCAGGCGGATGGCATGAGAAATCAGGGACTCGAGATCAGAGGGACAACCCACAGATGCCAGTCCATCCTTGACAGGATCCGACAGGCCATGGTGGAAGGCAGACATCAGCGCGGGGTTGTTCCACCCACTTACAGCAGCCAGTGTTCGGAAGGTGATAGCGTAATCCGCTACGCTGGTCTTGCCCTGCTTGAGAGACATTAGTTTCCTGGCTGCGTCTGCACCAGCAGCTGATTGGTCAAAAACTCGCAGCATGTCCTCCGCAAATTTCTGGAAGTCAGAACATTCTGGACCTTGTCGCTGCCAGACGGAGGTCGCCCAGGCTCGGGCCTTATCAACAAGCAGAGTAATCACATAGGCAATTCGGACTCGGTCAGTGGGGTATGTGGTAGGTTGCAGTTCAAACGTGAGCTGGCATTGGGTCAGGAAATCCCGGCACTCACCCTGCTTGCCATCATACCGCTGTGGTGCAGGAAGGCGAGGCTCTGGGTGTGTGGGTTGCCGAGGTGGGTCAGGAGCTGGAACAGGGGGAGCAGGGTCTTGTGCTTGACCAGGGGGAGCAGTTGGAGGAATGGCCGAGGCCTGCAGAGTCAACTGCTGAAGCGTAGTTGCAATCTGTTGCAGCATTCCCTCATGTCTTGACAAGGCTTGCTGCTGGGTGGCTAACGCTTGTCTATGGGTGTCCATGGTTGCTCCAAAGCTGGTCAGGGTTGCCATCAGTTTTTCAAAGTCAGAAACTTGGTCAGTTGGAGAAGTCTCTGCTGGGTCAGTCATGACTGGGTCTTTCTGTTAAGGTCGGCGGTTTGGCATGCCAGTGAGGTGACCACGAGAGTATTGTCAATGAGACCCAAATGCAGAGATTTGAAACTAAGGAGTTTTAATGTCCAACAATATTCCACAAACGCTCAGAAGATCCAAAAGGCAAACATAAAAAAATAATCCACAAATGCTCAGAAGATCCAAAAGGCAAACATAAAAAATAATCCACAAACGCTCAGAAGATACAAAAAGGTCTTGGGAAAAATCTTTTCAAAAAAGCACAAAAGAAAAACTAAGGAGGTAGCCAAAAACAAGAACAAAGGTAGAGATCCAGACTAGGCAATGATATCAGTGAGCTTACCAACAACGCAGGCATGTGACACAAAGACCCAGTGAAGAACAAAGGAAAAGGCAGAACTTAAATACACCAACCAATTGATCACATGACACATAATAGACCACAGGTGGTAGGGAAACAAAATGGAGGGAAACATAATGAGAGGGCGGGGCAGGAACACAACACAAATCTAAACAAAGAAAAGTGACATGTGCTCAACATTGTTCCCTAGTGGCCAAAAAGAGTCAAAATCTTAACAGTATATTGTCCATACTGCACTTATATATTCGCACCTTCATTATAGAACAACTGTATATTTTTGCCCAGACTTCATCTGCATATTTATTTTTGCTTATCTGTATATTTGCAACTTCAATAGAGCATCTATGGAACATGTGCATTTTTGGGCTTTATACTGATCTCATCTGAATATGTGTTTCAATTCAATTTTTTCTCATCTGTTACATTACAGTAACCTGTGCATAACTGCTCATTTAACAAATCAGCATTTAACTAATCTGTACATAATTGATCTAAATGATCTGTATATAACTGCTTCTCTGGTGCTTCTGATTAGATGCTAAACTGTATTTAGCAGGACTGCATCCTGACAAACTGTGTCACAGTGTGGTACGGGAACTGCACAGTCGGGTGGTGAAAACTGCCCAACGCATCACTGGGACTTCTTCCGTCCATTGAGGACATCCAGAGGAAGCGCTGTCCACGTAGAGCTCACAGCATCCGAAGAGATTCCTCACACCCCGCCCACAAACTGTTTGCCCCCCTGCCCTCCGGCAGGCACCTCAGGAGCCTCCGAACTAAAACCAGCAGACTGAGGAACAGCTTCTTCCCCAGAACTGTGACACTCCTGAACTCCACTAGACCCCCGCCCCCCTATATAACCCCCGCCCCCCCATAGAACCCCCGCCACCCTATATTTGCACATTCCTGTTTGTACATTTTGCACAACTTGCATACGTGAGTTGTTATTGCACTGTCCATTTTGCACATCTGCACATCTGTTACTGCACCACATGAGCGCAGCTAGTTCTGGCAACGACACTCGGGCTGCTGCATCATCACTCAGTCATCATTCATATCATCATTCATTCATATAACTCATCTCACACTCAGCATACACATCACTCATCCAGTACACGATTACGCACACAACACAGTTCACATGCAGTTACAGCTCAAGCACACAGGTAGCGCAAGCAATCAATCATGAACACACCTGACCCAGGTAGGCAAGCCCATTGGGGCTTCGCCCGGTAAGACCGCCTTAAAAGGCGCACGGATAGACAAACACTCACACAGACAGGTTAAGATCATACTGCGCGTTGATCTGGTTACCCGCTCGTTGCTGTCGGTGTCAGTCTGTGTCGTTGATCTCGTTTGTACCTCGCCATGTCCGATTCATCTGAGTCTGCAACGGAATGCCTGCTGCGCGAATTTGGGGAGGGCGCTTCTCGTCCGTCTCCCGGGGGCTCGGCTTCGGGGCGCGCTGGGGATGAAGCATGTAGCCAGGTGAGGAGGAGTTCGAGGCTTGCCCGGAAGACGCCGGTTCTGAGGGACTGGCCGGCCCATCGCATCCTCGAGCAGCTGTACGGTAGGGGCATTTCCCCGCCCGTCGGGTGTGGCCACGAGGAACTCTTCGTCTTCTTCCTGAACTGCGAGGGGGCGGGCCCCTCCGTCGCCCCGAGCGCTCCGGCGGCTAGGGGCAGGCTCGGTCTTCAATCCAGGCCGGCGGCCGCCAAGCGGGCGCGGGCTGAAGAGGGCGGGCGCAGCCCCTCCCCTGTGGCCTCTACTTCCCGGGCGGATCCGGTGCTCTCCGCGCTGATGGATATTCAGACTTCCTTGGCGGACATGGGGGCGCGCGTCTCCTCGTTGGAGGGAAGGCCGGGATTGGCCTCGATTCTCCCCTCCGCGGGTTTTGGGGGCGTCCCCGCGGCTCCGGATGCGACTTCCTCGCCACGTTGGACTCTGGCTTCCGCGTTGCCGGCTGCGTCATCAGGAGTGCCATTCCTATCCCCTGCTGCTGGTTTGTCCGCCCCTCTACGGAATCAGATCCTGGCAGGTATGGACGTCAACCTGGTGAAGATATTATTGTGTAACTCTGACTTGGTCGATCGCAGGGTGGTGGATTGCGGGGACCTGTCTGTGTTGTTGAAGGGCTGTGATCCCCGTATGTCCAAGAATCTGACACTGGCCGAATTCATGGTCGCGTTCGGCGTATTTCGCGATACTATCTGCGAGTCGTTTCCTGATCGCCGTATAGAGCTGGACGTATATCTGGCGTTGGTTTCCGATCTGGCCCTGCGGTATGGCGGGACCCTATTCTACGAATACCACAAGTGCTTCTCCGCCAAGGCCGCACTGTACATTCAGAGATTTAATAAGCGCCTGGACTGGTCGGTGCTCGACTTGGATCTGGTCAGTCGGGTCTTCACGGGGCACCTGCCTCTGTCTTGCTCCATTTGCGGGTCGTTAGATCATACTGTTAACCTGTGCCCGAGAACGGCCTTCTCCAGGCCAATCAAGACGGAGGGTCCGGCTTCGGTGCCCCCCCGCCCCCCGGCTACTCGTCCCGGTGGGCAGGTGAAGCCCCACTTCTCGGCCGGTAGGGCTTTGTGTTTCAAGTTTAATGAGAATGTGTGTCGTTATGTTAATTGTAAATTCCTGCATGCTTGCAGCCAATGCGGGGATGCCCATCCCCGTTCTGTCTGCCCCCGCCGTGCCCGGCCAGCTCCGAAGGGGAAATGAATAAACACCCGTCAACCCCCGTCAACGTGTCGGGTCTCTCTGCTGCCCTGGGGAGTCATCCCGACCGCTGTTTTGTCGCTTATCTGCTCGATGGTCTGACACGCGGGTTCCTCGCCGGTCTGTCTGATCTCCCCAGTGCCTCCTACGAGTGCGGTAACCTGCAGAGCGCACTCAGGGAGCCTGCGGTGGTGGACGGGCTGATAGCTAGGGAAGTGTCTCGGGGTTACATGGTTGGCCCCTTCCTGGCCTCCCCCTTTTCCACCTATAGGGTCAGCCCCTTAGGCGTTGCGACGCGCAAGTATTCGGGCAAGAAGCGCCTCGTCATCGATCTCTCGGCTCCCCACAACGGCGTAGTGCCGAGCGTCAACAGCTTGATCCCTCCTGAGCCGTTTTCCCTTTACTATGCAAGCGTGGACGATGCGATTCGGCTTATAAAATTGGCGGGCCGGGGTGCCTGGTTAGGCAAGGCGGACGTCACTGACGCTTTTAAGATCATGCCCCTTCACCCCTCCCAGTGGCATCTGTTCGGTGTTAGGTGGGGCGGCGGGTTGTATTTTGCGGTGCGGTTAGCTTTCGGGTGCCGTAGCAGCCCACGTATTTTCGATACGCTCTCCGAGGCTCTTTGCTGGATACTGCTCAATGTGCACCGTCTGCCGTTTGTACTCCATCTGCTGGACGATTTTCTGGTGGTGGATTTTCCGTCTTCCCCGCCCGCCCGTTGCATTTCGGTTCTGACGGACACCTTCGGGGGTCTGGGCGTCCCGTTATCCCCCGAGAAGACCATCGGCCCGTTGACCTCCCTGGAGTTTTTAGGTATCACGCTGGACAGCGTTTCTATGCTGGCGTCGTTGCCCCCGGATAAGTTGGCGCGCGTACGCAGCGCCCTGGGGGCGGCCTCGGGCGCCGTCTCCATGGTAAAACGCGATCTACTGTCTCTTCTAGGGCATCTGAACTTTGCTATGCGCATCATACCGCAGGGGCGCGCTTTCGTCTCTCGTCTCCTAGATGTAGCCAAGGGCGTGCCTAACCTTACGGATAGCGTTGTGCTGGATGAGGGCTGCAGATCAGATGTGCGTTTTTGGGGATCGTTGTGTGCGGAGTGGAACGGCATCAGTTTCTTTTATCATGATGCCGCGGAGTCATCCGCCGCTCTGGAATTTTATACTGACGCGGCGCCTTCTGTCGGTTTTGGAGGGTATTACGGGGACGAATGGTTTTCAGGACCATGGCCAGCAGAAATAGCTTCCCTAGATTCGAGCGTTTCCTCTACAGCCTTGCATGAACTATATCCTATAGTGGTAGCTTGCTTGTTGTGGGGGCATTTATGGTGCAGAAAGAGGATAACCGTGTTCTGCGATAACGAAGCTACGGTCAACATTATTAATAAGGGGAGGTCTTCTGTTCCTTTCATTAATCGGCTAGTCAGGAGGGTTACATGGACCAGCGTGATGGGTAACTTCGTGCTTAAAGCCTCATTCATTCCAGGCCTGAATAACGAGTGTGCCGACGCACTGTCTCGCTTCAAATTTCAGGCGTTCCGAGACCTGCGCCCCCACTCACTGCAGGACGGGCTGGCCTGCCCGTCATTTCCCCTGACCGTCCTAGACTAGGCCCTGGTGACCTGAGGAAGTATGTAGAATCTGCTGGGAATTACATGCGTCAGGGGATCGCCCCCACTACATTAAAAACCTACGACAGCGCTTGGCTTCGGTTCTCCAGCTTCTGTTCTGCGTTTGGCATCAGTTCCATGCCCGTTAACATGTCTGTGCTGTGTGCATTCATCGTTCACTGTTTTGAGTCACGAAAGCTGCATCCTTCCACCATCAAGACTTTTGTGTCAGGCATTCAATTTAACGTTCGATGTCTGGAGCCGGCAGCATGCAGCCTGCTCGGGAGCCCCTGCATACGCCTACTGATGAAGGGGCTACTGAAGCAGCGTCCCGTGATCAAAGATAAACGACTACCATTAACCCTACCTGTTTTACACTTATTGGTGTCTAGTTTGAGACGGGGGTGTTTTGGGTCCTATGTCGACACTCTCCTCGAAGCAGTGTTTCTCACGGCCTTCTACGGGTTTTTGAGGTGTGGGGAATTCACTACTAGGTGTGCTACTTTTAATCCATGTCGTGACCTCACCATGTCTGACGTTTTAATGTCTACCGATATGTTCACCGTGGTCCTGAAACATTCTAAAACGGACATTGTATGCAAAGGTGTTCCCATTGTAATTGCCCGTACTAATTGTGAGTTCTGCCCATTTATCTCCATGTCCCAATACCTGCTATGTCGACAACGGGCAACACCATCCGAGCCCCTGTTCATCACTGACGTCGGGCAGGCCATGACGAGATCTTGGTTCGCACTACGGCTCCGCACCCTGTGTACTCGATGTGGATTGTCCCCGGAGCTCTACACAGCTCACTCCTTCAGGATTGGGGCTGCCACGTGGGCATCATCCAAAGTGCCCGAAGCTACGCTGAAAGCGATGGGGCGTTGGTCTTCGGCAGCGTACAAGCGCTATGTACGCCCCAATGCTAAGGACTTGTTAAGGGCTCAGAGATCCATGAGTTTGTTATGAACCTAGCGATGACGGTGGCATCATGTTATTAAACAGAAATAATCCCTGCAATGGTGGTTGGGTCGGTTTTAACCCATAAATGTAGAATATCTCTTCCGATTCTGATTCAGACGTGGTGATCCGCAGACGTGCTCTGATGTGGGTTCCATCAGAATCCACAGTCCTGAATCAGGATATCTCCAGAGATGCCCTGTTCACAGGGAACGGCAGACGTCTGTCGACACATTATTCGATCATTCACATACGAGACATACCCCTTGCGTACATCCTGGGTCATCGACGGGTGCTAGAGGATGGCCTCTAGAGGTAGCAGTAGACCTGCCCTTTGGATGAGAGGGTTACATTCACTAAGGTTAGAATATTTCTGTACGATCTCGGCTTAGTTCTGGCGGTCTGCTGATGCAGTAGGGTACGATCTGAAGCCAGTATTCGAGTCGAGATATCTGCGGAGATACCTCAGGATACGATGAGGAACGGTGAATGTCCACCGACACATTTGTAGTTCATCCTGATTACATCATAGTACATCTGGTGCACACACAGCCTTGCGGACATCATGGGCTTAACTATAGGGGGCTAGAGGTCGTGTCTCTAGAAGCAAACGCAACCCTGCCCACATGGTTGAGAGGCTACCGGGACAATATCTAGTAGAATGTCTCAGTTAGATCCGGGCTCGGCACTGGTGATTCGCAGACGTGCATCTGATGCAGTAGCAACGATCAGAAGCCAGCGTACGAGTCAGGATATCTGCGGAGATACCCCGGGTACCGGCGGGGAACAGCAGTGATGCTGACACATTGACTTCACACTAGATAACATATCTTTTGTGTTCCAGCACCCAGCTGCCTTCACGTACATCCATGGTGGATTGCTGACGAGCAAGGAGGGCAGCACCCTAGTGGTCGAATTCAGCAAGATCGGATGAGAAGGGTACCAGGCCGGTGGTCGGTGGATCTGGCTAGCCGCATGTTCACCTTCCGTCCGGCAATAGCCCGGACGGAACGTGCGCTTGGGACGGACAGGTGAACCGCACATCGGATGGTATGTAACACTTAAGATATGAACACTTAGTTTAGTCATCATTAATGCTAGCATGTCCCAAGCATCCAGAAAAACACTTGTTTTTTGCCACTAGTACCAAGTGGGATGTCAAGGCTCGGGAGCAGCAGTGCTCCGCTTACACATAGTCTGGCGGAGTGGTCGTATGTTTGGGGATTATTATATATATCTTGCTCCTAGCCTCATGTCATATATGTAGGCACGTATGTATCGCTCGTGGCGATTGGGAGCACCCCCCTTAGAATTCACTCCGCCAAAATCAAAACATATTCCATGTCATGGTTATCAATAAATATCTTGTATCATAATCACGTGAGTGTCTTGACTGAAATGAGCGCAGCTAGTTCTGGCAACGACACTCGGGCTGCTGCATCATCACTCAGTCATCATTCATATCATCATTCATTCATATAACTCATCTCACACTCAGCATACACATCACTCATCCAGTACACGATTACGCACACAACACAGTTCACATGCAGTTACAGCTCAAGCACACAGGTAGCGCAAGCAATCAATCATGAACACACCTGACCCAGGTAGGCAAGCCCATTGGGGCTTCGCCCGGTAAGACCGCCTTAAAAGGCGCACGGATAGACAAACACTCACACAGACAGGTTAAGATCATACTGCGCGACCCACCACCATCCCCTTCTCCCCCGGGTATCTGTCGTCATGTATATCTGTCTGTCTTCTGTGTATCATCTGCCTGTCTGTATTTGTGTGTTTCTGTCTGTCTGTCATTATGTCTGGATTCGTGTGTATTGTCTGCTGTCCGGAATTCTGTATTTCTGTCTGCTGTATGATCATCTGTGTTTATGTCTCCCTGTCTGGGTTCGTAGTATCTGCCGATCTATCGGGGGGATTATTATATATATCTTGCTCCTAGCCTCATGTCATATATGTAGGCACGTATGTATCGCTCGTGGCGATTGGGAGCACCCCCCTTAGAATTCACTCCGCCAAAATCAAAACATATTCCATGTCATGGTTATCAATAAATATCTTGTATCATAATCACGTGAGTGTCTTGACTGAACTGTACATTTTGTTCATTTTGCACATCTGCTCATTGCATCATTTGCACTAACTGTGCATACATGCAACCCGGTAATTTCTGTTTAATTTCTGTTTAATACTGTAGTATATTGTACTATACAGCTGTACATTTGTCTATAATCACTTCTGTACATACCCTGTATATTCTGATTATACTGTTCATTCTATGTATATTCTGAGTATACCCATATTTATTATATTCTGTTGGATTAACTGTTTTGCACTTCTGTTTGGATGCTAACTGTATTTCGTTACCCTGTTGTACCTGTGTAATGACAATAAAGTTGAATCTAATCTAATCTAATTTTGTTTCCTTGTATTTAAACATGTGTAATGACAAAGTTGAATCTAATCTAATCTGATCATTTAGCATGAAGGACAAGAACGCAAATGAATCAAAGTTGCTTATTCTTTTTATTGCTGGAATGTTTGACAAAATTATTTGAAAGCATCAGAGACGACTTCCTTATGTTGGTAAAACTTATCTTCAGCACACTGTTACTTCAGCACATTGTTACTTTAGCACACTGTTATAAATGCTATAAAATACAGTAAGTCAAGTATCTGAGTAGTTAGGTTGTCGGACTAGTGATCAGAGGGTCATCAGTTCGATTCCCGGCTAAGGCAACATGACGTTGTGTCCTTGGGCAAGGCACTTCACCCTACTTGCCTCAGGGGGAGTCCATGTACTTGCTGTAAGTCACTCTGGATAATTGTGTCACTAAATGTAAGCAATGCAATATTGTCAAGACTTTTGTTTTCAGAGTTGACACTTGCTACCAAATACATAGATTTCACAGAAATGTACAGTGTAACTAATGATTTATACCCCTTAAAGAGTTCTCTTGACATAGTGGATTTTAGAATTTTACATGTTGTACTCTGTGTAAAACCCAATCTTTGAAAAAACGAATCTTCCTGCAGCAGAGGTGTTGAAAAACACGGAAAATAAGCACTGTTGAATGAAAAAACACACAATGTTTAAAAAGACAACTGGGATTATCTTTTCAATATCTATGTTATCAGAATCAGAATCTATTTTAATAGCTATGCAAGATATACACAGAATTCACTTTGACAGAAAGGATCAAACATAGAACATACATGTGACAATAATAAAACAGGATGAAAAATGAATGTAATGTAAAATACAATACAAATTAGAGACAAATAACATAAAAGTACAAAGTGGGCAATAGATGTACAGATGGTGGGGAATATAATAGTGAGAGATAATAACCATGTTTCAGGTAATAAACATGGTAATAACCATGTTTCACAAAAAAATCTTTATTTAAATCCATGAATTATTTTACTTTTAACATATTTAATTGTTAGAATAGATTCCTACACCCCAATGAAGATTCCCCATTTAGTTACATATTATAGTTATTAAAGCAAAACCGTAACCAACAATTGAAAAACAAAATGTATTCAAATTAGACGTACAGTAAAACTCTTCTCTATGATGCCCAGAAAATGGCAAATCAAACCAATTCTGATTCTGAACAGGTTAGTTAATCTCCTTTGTAACCACTTTAGCATCTGTGTAAGTGAGGCCCTTGTAAATTCCACTAGTGTTAAAACTCAGAACACTGCCATTGTAACAGGTAATCTCCACTCTTGCTGTGTATGGAAGATCAATTGTAACTTTACCAATAGTGATGTCGATCTGTACGGTCTTGCCAGGGGGAACATTAACTGGAAAAGAGATCTTCTCAGTGTTTGACTTCTCTTCTTCTAAGGTATGTGTGCTTTCAGTTCCCATTGTAAAGCCAAACCCAGCAGTGACTTCAACCACCTCAGGGATTCCTGCTTTCACCTCAAAGTTGAAGTTGGTTTCTAACTTATTGGTCACAGACCACAATGACTTTTTAGTGATCGTTTCAGATGCTTCAATTGTTTGTTGCTGATCGACAGAGGTATCGTTTTTGTAAGTCATTGACTTGATTTCCTTAACAGCCACCTGGGGTATGACATTATGAAGTGTAGGGTAATGAACATTTTTCATGACGGTAGACTTGATGGTGTTAATGAACATAAAGCCTAAGCAATCAATATCTGAACCAGCTCTTCCAGTGACTCCAACACAGATCCCAGAGCCAACATCAATGGGATACTCAGTTTTCAGACCCCAGTCTGTCATGTGAGCAAAAAACTCCCTGGACTGATTGGTTTGGAACTTGATGGCACCCAAACGGGTCCCAGCACCATTTCCCCACAGTGAAAGCTTGGTGAAATGCTCTCCAGGTTTAAACTGAAATTCTGAAAACTTTCCTCCAGGGTTTCCTATTTCTTCATTCCTGCCATCACTAAACCAAAACTTCAAAGCTTTCACCTGCCAGCCTCCGACCCACACCCATAACTTTTCAAGTGTGGATCCATTGTCGAGACCATTCATTTCAAATTCAGATCCTCCATTCCCTCCAATCACATGTATCAGTGTAAGATGGGACATGTTGTTCTCTTGATACAAACCTTTCAAAGAAATTGAATGAATTAATACATTGTTAAAGTCAATTCTTTTTACTTTTGCCCAGAAATGACATCCAGCATTGTCACAACTCTTTAAAATAAGTTGCCTGTGCCATGCTTATAAACAGCTCCAGATATGCCAATTAGACAGCTCAGATATAAACAATGTACTTTGGCAGTCAATTGGAAAGCCTAGCAATGGAGTTTTCTGATAATTAAATAGTGAGTACAACATTTCAGTAAAATGTGTAGCCACATGTGTAGCGTTATAAAGGTACACATCCAATACAAGTAATTTTCCATTACATGAAAAGGTAACTTTATAAACAAAATATATGGTATATTTAAATATTGTAATCTTCAATATAGTGGCCCTCAAACATCGGAGAAATATACATAACATAGTATAAAGCTTTGCTCAGATACTTACAGTGCTGTTGTGAAAAGATCTGTGGAGTTAACAGCTCAGCTAACCCAACAGAAACTAACTCCATTAAATAGTTGTGGAGTACCTGCCCCCTCCTACTTTATGCAAATATTTTATATAATTTCGGAGTGAAGGTCACTAGTCAGATTCAGATTCAGAATACTTTATTAATCCCGAGGGGGAAAATCCTTAGCAGCCACACAGTCTCGCAAAAGCATGCAGAGGTAAGGGTGTGAGGTAAAAGAGTAGAATAATGCACACAAGGATAAAGGGGTGGGGGCAAAATCGGTAAGTGAATCCACACAAGGGGGGGAGGGGGCAGAGGCTTGGATGAATTATTATGTACAGGCTGTACAATTACAATTATACAAGTATTGGTCTTGTGGGTGGATTTTCTCTGTACCAAACTATTCACCCTTTGTGACCAACCACAGACATGACCTCTAGAAGACAAAAGGCCTTTAAGCAACAAGATAATGACCCCACCAGGCAGAGATGGGCAAGGTGTGGACACCAAGGACATCAAAGTATTCCGGGCCACTTAGATAAAGGCCCGGAGTGGCTAATCTGGAACACCAGGAGAATTCCCATTCGGCCGGTCTGTTTTTTGGGCCTCGATGGTGGAATAATTGATTTTTTCTTTAGTTTATCGCGGCCCCATATTTTCATACATATTCTTGATCTGCAGCCCCACAAAGTTCAGCCTGCAGGTTAATGATGACATGATTATATTTTGACCCTTGACCCCGACTCTGACCCCGCCCCCAACAGACACCTAAATCCAAACGTCAGAAATAGATGATGAATTTAAATTAAATATGTTGAAAAAATAATTATAGTTTCCTTGTATTTAAACATGTGTAATGCCAAAGTTGAATCTAATCTAATCTGATCTTTTAGCATGAAGCACAAGAACGCAAATAAATCAAAGTTGCTTATTCTTTTTATTGATGGAATGTTTTACAGAATTATTTGAAAGCATCAGAGACGACTTCCTTATGTTGGTAAAACTTATCTTCAGCACACTGTTTATTTAGCACATTGTTACTTTAGCACACTGTTACTTTAGCGCACTGTTATAAATTCTATAAAATACAGTAAGTCAGGTAGCTGAGTGGTTATTTTGTCAGACTAGTGATCAGAAGGTCATCAGTTCGATTCCAGGCTGTGTCAACATGACGTTGTGTCCTTGGGCAAGACACTTCACCCTACCTGCCTCAGGGGGAATGTCCCTGTACTTGCTGTAAGTCACTCTGGATAATAGTGTCTACTAAATCACTAAATGTAAGCAATGCAATATTGTCAAGACTTCTGTTTTCAGAGTCGACGCTACCAAGTTCGTAGATTTCACAGAAATGTACAGTGTAACTAATGATGTATACCCCTTAAAGAGTTCTCTTGACATAGTGGACTTTAGAATTTTACATGTTGTACTCTGTGTAAAACCCAATCTTTGAAAAAACGAATCTTCCTGCAGCAGAGGTGTTGAAAAACACGGAAAATAAGCACTGTTGAATGAAAAAACACACAATGTTTAAAAAGACAACTGGGATTATCTTTTCAATATCTATGTCATCAGAATCAGAGTCTATTTTAATAGCTATGCAAGATATACACAGAATTCACTTTGACAGAAAGGATCAAACATAGAACATACATGTGACATAATAATAAAACAGGATGAAAAATGAATGTAATGTAAAATACAATACAAATTAGAGACAAATAACATAAAAGTACAAAGTGGGCAATAGATGTACAGATGGTGGGGAATATAATAGTGAGAGATAATAACCATGTTTCAGGTAATAAACATGGTAATAACCATGTTTCACAAGAAAAATCTTTATTTAAATCCATGAATTATTTTACTTTTAACATATTTAATTGTTAGAATAGATTCCTACACCCCAATGAAGATTCCCCATTTAGTTACATATTATAGTTATTAAAGCAAAACCGTAACCAACAATTGAAAAACAAAATGTATTCAAATTAGACGTACAGTAAAACTCTTCTCTATGATGCCCAGAAAATGGCAAATCAAACCAATTCTGATTCTGAACAGGTTAGTTAATCTCCTTTGTAACCACTTTAGCATCTGTGTAAGTGAGGCCCTTGTAAATTCCACTAGTGTTAAAACTCAGAACACTGCCATTGTAACAGGTAATCTCCACTCTTGCTGTGTATGGAAGATCAATTGTAACTTTACCAATAGTGATGTCGATCTGTACGGTTTTGCCAGGGGGAACATTAACTGGAAAAGAGACAGTCTCAGTGTTTGACTTCTCTTCTTCTAAGGTATGTGTGCTTTCAGTTCCCATTGTAAAGCCAAACCCAGCAGTGACTTCAACCACCTCAGGGATTCCTGCTTTCACCTCAAAGTTGAAGTTGGTTTCTAACTTATTGGTCACAGACCACAATGACTTTTTAGTGATCGTTTCAGATGCTTCAATTGTTTGTTGCTGAGCGACAGAGGTATCGTTTTTGTAAGTCATGGACTTGATTTCCTTAACAGCCACCTGGGGTATGACATTATGAAGTGTAGGGTAATGAACATTTTTCATGATGGTAGACTTGATGGTGTTAATGAACATAAAGCCTAAGCAATCAATATCTGAACCAGCTCTTCCAGTGACTCCAACACAGATCCCAGAGCCAACATCAATGGGATACTCAGTTTTCAGACCCCAGTCTGTCATGTGAGCAAAAAACTCCCTGGACTGATTGGTTTGGAACTTGATGGCACCCAAACGGGTCCCAGCACCATTTCCCCACAGTGAAAGCTTGGTGAAATGCTCTCCAGGTTTAAACTGAAATTCTGAAAACTTTCCTCCAGGGTTTCCTATTTCTTCATTCCTGCCATCACTAAACCAAAACTTCAAAGCTTTCACCTGCCAGCCTCCGACCCACACCCATAACTTTTCAAGTGTGGATCCATTGTCGAGACCATTCATTTCAAATTCAGATCCTCCATTCCCTCCAATCACATGTATCAGTGTAAGATGGGACATGTTGTTCTCTTGATACAAACCTTTCAAAGAAATTGAATGAATTAATACATTGTTAAAGTCAATTCTTTTTACTTTTGCCCAGAAATGACATCCAGCATTGTCACAACTCTTTAAAATAAGTTGCCTGTGCCATGCTTATAAACAGCTCCAGATATGCCAATTAGACAGCTCAGATATAAACAATGTACTTTGGCAGTCAATTGGAAAGTCTAGCAATGAAGTTTTCTGATAATTAAATAGTGAGTACAACATTTCAGTAAAATGTGTAGCCACATGTGTAGCGTTATAAAGGTACACATCCAATACAAGTAATTTTCCATTACATGAAAAGGTAACTTTATAAACAAAATATATGGTATATTTAAATATTGTAATCTTCAATATAGTGGCCCTCAAACATCGGAGAAATATACATAACATACTATAAAGCTTTGCTCAGATACTTACAGTGCTGTTGTGAAAAGATCTGTGGAGTTAACAGCTCAGCTAACCCAACAGAAACTAACTCCATTAAATAGTTGTGGAGTACCTGCCCCCTCCTACTTTATGCAAGTATTTTATATAATTTCGTAGGTTTGGATCTCGTCCATCTTACCTGCCTCCAGCAGCCTTCATCCGTGATAAGTGATATCTTATCGAGTTCCTTCAAAACTGAGATGGAATTTCACTCTGCTGAACGGGGTCCTCATTACAGACACAAACATCGTCTGCCCATTAAGCTTAAACACTAGCCTGCACGACCACTGACACACACAGCTGCTATGTGAGTGATTATACGACACACAGTGCATAGTGCATACAGTGTAGTATAAGATACATGCAGGCTCACCACGTGAATTCCAGGACACTATGAGAGGCATCAGCCATCCCATAATAAGCCACGAGGAAATGGAGCAGCCATCACGGAACCCAGACTCTAACGCCAACAGACGTCTAAAGTTAGTTTGTATATGTCCTAGTATGTGTATCATTAAAGGAAACTGGGAATCATGACTATTATACTGGAGCAAAAATAGCATTAGAAGGCTTTGCATGAATGCAATTATATTCTTTACACTTGTGCGTATCAAAGTCACTTCAATTAATTTGCTTAACATTTAAAAACGAAAAACTCCCACTCCACCTAGTGGTCATGTTTGGTAAAGCTCTCCTCACACCCCACTAGTCTTGATGGCTGAGTAGGTACTGTACTTTCCGCACTATAAGACGCACTTTACAGCCTTTAATTTTCTCAAAAAAACGACAGTGCGCCTTATAACCCAGAGCGTCTTATATATGGATCAGTTGGTCAGTTGGTTAACAGCTCCATCTAGTGGATGGATAACGCAACCCCAGTCAAAAGTTTGACTGCAGTATCTTCGATTCTATTGGCTTTGTAAGCTGGTGCGCCCTATATATGAAAACAGTTATGAAATATGCCACAATCCAGTGCACTTTATAACGCGGAAAATACGATACTGAAGTCAGAGTTCTGAGTTCTCTTCTTCTGTGGTCTCCTCTGTCCCTGGGGGAAATCCAGCAGTGTAACACTGCTATCCTTCCTGCTAGATGTCAGAGGTCACCCATGACACTTGTCTTATCACTTGACTGTCAGTGGGAAAGCTTGTATTTTACTGCCTTGAGTATGATATGATTATCTAGTGAGGGGACTACACATCACTGTCACGAGTGAACCAGAGGGGGGGGACCCAGAAAGCAGACCAGAGGTGAGGAATAAAGGGAACTGTTTATTAACAAAAGGCAGGGCTGGTGCCGAACTGGACCGAGGAGCACAGGTGAGTAAAGCAGGGCTGGAGCAGACTGGACCGAGGAGCACAGGTGAGTAAGCAGGGCTGGAGCAGACTGGACCGAGGAGCACAGGTGAGTAAGCAGGGCTGGAGCAGACTGGACTGAGGAGCTGAGGCTTGAGGGAAAAAATCAAAGAGTCAGTACTAGACAGAAATCCACAGGGAAAATATATCTATGTACAAAAGCCAAAGTGTTCACCACGTAAGTTGACTGAACGAACTGGCAAAGAAGGAGAGGATGAACCATGGTTTTAACTGCAGCTGACGATGGTGGATGAGATGCAGGTGTGCCAATCAGCTCTGGACAGGAGTCACGCCCAGGAAGCTCCAAACAAGGACAGGGGTGGAGGAACACACACACACACACACAGGAGGGAGGAGGCACTGAGCCCATGACAGTACCTCCCCCTCAACGGACGCCTCCTGGCGGACCGCCAGGCTTGTCAGGGTGAGCCCGATGAAAGTCCCTGATCAACTCCGGGTCCAGAATCAAGGCCCGCGACACCCAGGAGCGCTCCTCTGGACCATACCCTTCCCAGTCCACCAGGTACTGCAACCCACGGCCACGCTGACGAACATCCAGGAGGCGACTGACCGTAAAGGCAGGGTGACCATCGATAATCCGGGTGGAAGGAGGGGGTTCGGACGGAGGAGAAAGTGCACTGGAAGATACTGGTTTGATTTGAGATACATGAAACGAGGGATGGATACGGAGAGAGCGGGGCAATTTCAGTTGTACTACCACAGGATTAATGATCTTGGAGATCTTGAACGGTCCAACGAATCGGGGTGACAGTTTCTTAGATTCAGTTCTTAGAGGGATATCCTTGGAAGAAAGCCAAACAGACTGACCTGGGACATAGGACGGCGCAGCTGTCCGGTGGCGGTCGGCGTAGAACTTATTCTGTGCAGATGTTCGACGTAGAGCCTTACGAGTGTCCAACCAGATCTTCCGACACCGCCTTATGTGAGACAGGACAGAGGGCACAGCAATCTCCATCTCCTCAGTAGGAAAAAGTGGGGGCTGGAAGCCTAGAGCACATTCAAAGGGGGAGCGACCTGTAGCAGAGGAGACTAGAGAATTATGGGAATACTCCACCCAAGTCAAGTGCTTGCTCCAGGTTGTAGGATTGCTGCCTATTATGCACCGCAGGGCCACCTCCAGATCTTGGTTAGTCCTCTCTGTCTGACCATTAGTTTGAGGATGGAAGCCTGAGGACAGGCTGACTGTGGCCCCTAATGCCTCACAAAAGTTCTTCCAGACATGTGAAATGAACTGCGGTCCCCTGTCCGAAACTGTCCTTAGGAATGCCATGGATTCTGAATACATGCTGGACGAGAAGGTTAGCAGTCTCGAAGGCAGAGGGCAATTTAGGAAGAGCAACAAAATGAGCAGATTTAGAAAAACGGTCAACAATGGTCAGAATAACTGTGTTACCGTTAGAGGGAGGTAGACCAGTGACGAAGTCGACGGCTATATGGGACCAGGGTCTTGGCGGTATGGGCAGAGGACGGAGTTGACCCGCTGGAGGTTGATTTGAAGTCTTGTTCCTTGCACAGATCGTGCATGCAGCAACATATTCCCGGACGTCAGCCTCCCTAGTTGGCCACCAGAAGCGACGGCGCACCTGGCCAAGGGTTCGCCCTACGCCGGGATGACAGGACAATTTAGAATCATGAGCCCATTGAAGTACCTGGGAGCGGACGGCTTGGGGCACAAACAGCTTGCCGGGGGGGCCAAGACCAGGATCAGGTTCAGCTGACTGAGCTGCACGAACCGTAGACTCCACCTCCCAAACAAGGGTCCCGAGAATGCAGGAAGTAGGAAGGATGGTTTCAGGTGAGCATATGGAGGCGTCAGAAGAAAACTGCCGGGAGAGAGCGTCAGGTTTAGTATTTTTTGAACCTGGGCGATATGTCAGAGAGAAATTAAAGCGACCAAAAAACAGAGCCCAGCGAGCTTGGCGAGAGTTCAGCCTCTTAGCTGATTGAATGTAGGACAGGTTCTTGTGGTCGGTCCAGACAACAAAAGGTAGCTCCGCCCCCTCCAGCCAATGTCTCCACTCTTCTAGTGCAAGCTTGACAGCCAGTAACTCCCGGTTACCAACATCATACTTCTGCTCAGCTGGGGAGAGGCGTCTGGAAAGAAAAGCACATGGATGAAGTATGTCCTCCGTCGCTGACCTCTGAGAGAGAACAGCCCCCACACCGATGTCCGAGGCATCCACCTCTACTATAAATTGTTTAGTTGGATCAGGCAGGGCAAGAACAGGGGCTGTGGTAAAGCGACGCTTGAGATCAGCAAAGGCTGAAGAGGCTTTAGGCGACCAGGTGAAAGGTATGCAGGTGGAGGTGAGTTTTGTCAGAGGTGCCGCAATCCGACTGTAATCCTTGATAAAGCGTCGATAGAAGTTAGCGAAGCCCAAAAACCGTTGCAACTGTTTGCGAGAAGTTGGTTCCGGCCATTCCGCAACAGCTTGAATCTTGCTGGGATCTGCCTTCACCTGACCAGCTTCAATGATATAGCCCAGGAACGAGACAGAAGTAGAGTGGAACTCACACTTTTCAGCTTTTACAAACAATTTATTCTCTAGGAGACGCCGAAGAACTAGCCGGACATGAGTTTGGTGTTCTTCCAGATTCCGAGAGAATACGAGAATGTCATCAAGGTAAACAAAGACAAAACGATTCAGAAAATCCCTGAGGACATCATTAATGAGAGCCTGGAAGACCGCTGGCGCATTAGTTAATCCAAAAGGCATCACCAGGTATTCGAAATGGCCCATAGGTGTGTTGAATGCCGTCTTCCATTCATCACCCTCCTTGATCCTAACCAGGTGATAAGCATTCCGCAGGTCCAGTTTAGTAAAGATGGTCGCGCCCTGGAGCGGTTCGAACGCTGTAGACATGAGAGGCAAGGGATACTTGTTCTTTACAGTGATGTTATTTAACCCTCGATAGTCTATACATGGTCTCAAAGTCTTATCTTTCTTGTCCACAAAAAAGAATCCAGCGCCAACCGGAGAAGATGATGGACGAATGATACCAGCAGCAAGAGAGTCCTTGAGGTAAGTTTCCATGGCCTCCCTTTCAGGTCGGGAAAGATTGTACAGACGTCCAGTTGGAAGTGGCGCCCCAAGTAACAGGTCGATGGAGCAATCATAAGGACGATGTGGGGGCAGAGAGAGAGCCTTTGTCTTACTGAAGACTTCAGCCAAGTCATGGTATTCTGCAGGGACAGTAGACAAATCAGTAGGCTTAGATTCAAGTTCTCTGGCTCTCTCAGTAGGTGGCATAGCAGAACGGAGACAAGAAGCATGACAAAGTGTACTCCAACTCACAACCTTGCCTGCAGACCAGTCAATGATGGGGTTATGTAGTTTTAGCCAGGGAAATCCCAAGACCAATGGGCATTGTGGTGAATCAAACACAAAGAAACGAATGGACTCATGGTGATTGCCGGAAAGAATTAAATCAATTGGTTCAGTTTGGTGACTGACAAAGGCTAAGTGTTTTCCGTTGAGGGCACTCACCCGGCTTCTTTCTGGTAGTGGTTCGGTGGCAATTCCTGCTTGACGAATCAGGTTAGAGTCCAGAAAGCTCTGTTCAGCCCCAGAGTCGATGAGCGCTTGCAGCGAGAGAGTCTGTTGATGGTTGTTGAGAAAAGCAGGAATCAGAAGTCGTGGGAATTGAAGTTCAGAAACGATGGAGTCGCTCACCAGTACTCCCACTCCTACTGATGAGCTGGGCCTTTTGGGCGAACAGGACATGATCGTAGGAAATGGCCAAGCTGGCCACAATAGATACAAGCCCCTGCAGTCATTCGCCTTTGACGTTCTCCAGTGGTCAAGCGAGTTCGCCCCAGTTGCATTGGTTCTTCTTGGGGCGGAGCTGGAAGTGCCGGCATCAATGGAGTGTGTCCAAGAGTTCTGCCCGGTGGGGGTATAGATGTTGCGGGGTACCGCTGAATCTTTGGGTCTCTTTCTGGTCTAATAGAGAGAGAGATTAAACCATCCAAAGCGTCTGGATCGTCGCGTGCCGCCAACTCATCTTTCATAGATTCGGATAGACCATACAAAAAGACCCCTTTTAAGGCCCTGTCGTCCCAGCCTGACTCTGCGGCTAGAATCCTGAACTCTACAGAGTAATCTGCAACGCTTCGTTGGCCTTGACGGAGATTGAGTAAACGTTTTGCAGCATCTGCAGCTTCATTAGGATGGGCAAAGACCTTCTTAAAATCCTTAACGAAATGATGGTAGGTTGTAGAACTAGCCCCTGTTCTGCCTAGGAAAGCCTCTGCCCAATCCAAAGCTCTGCTTCTTAATAGCCCAGTCATGTACGATACCTTGGCACAGTCTGAAGCAAAGGTTTGAAATTGGCGGTCAAATACCAGCGAACATTGCAGAAGGAATCCTTTGGATTTGGCCAGGTCACCTCCATAAGGTTCTGGTGCAGGAACGGGAGATTCGGAGGCTGGACTGGATGACTGAGTAACGGCAGTTATAGGCTGGCTTCGTGTGGGAGCTGATGAGGGGGACAGGTGGTTAGCAATATGCTCAATGAGCGACCCGATCTGGGTTACCTTGGCAGATAATGTTTGTTGTCCGTCCTCAAGCGTTTGGAGTGTTTGGTGGTGTTGTCCAAGTAGAGTTCCATGATTAGATAAGGCTTGTTTGACTGCATCGGTGTCTGCTAGGTCCATCTTGGCCAGTTCGTTATGTCACGAGTGAACCAGAGGGGGGGGACCCAGAAAGCAGACCAGAGGTGAGGAATAAAGGGAACTGTTTATTAACAAAAGGCAGGGCTGGTGCCGAACTGGACCGAGGAGCACAGGTGAGTAAAGCAGGGCTGGAGCAGACTGGACCGAGGAGCACAGGTGAGTAAGCAGGGCTGGAGCAGACTGGACCGAGGAGCACAGGTGAGTAAGCAGGGCTGGAGCAGACTGGACTGAGGAGCTGAGGCTTGAGGGAAAAAATCAAAGAGTCAGTACTAGACAGAAATCCACAGGGAAAATATATCTATGTACAAAAGCCAAAGTGTTCACCACGTAAGTTGACTGAACGAACTGGCAAAGAAGGAGAGGATGAACCATGGTTTTAACTGCAGCTGACGATGGTGGATGAGATGCAGGTGTGCCAATCAGCTCTGGACAGGAGTCACGCCCAGGAAGCTCCAAACAAGGACAGGGGTGGAGGAACACACACACACACACACAGGAGGGAGGAGGCACTGAGCCCATGACACATCACTATGGTTGCATTTGATTAAACTGCAATACCCATGAATATAAATTCACATATTTGACACATTATCATATCAAAAAACTATTTTTTGTTGAGATTTAATTGAGTTGAATCATACAGTTATGTCCATGTTTTTTAGTAGTTTAGGAATGTTAAAATAGTGAAATGTTGAAAATGTTGTAAGGGTTGTATTGGCAGACATGAATGATCAAATCCCTTTTTTACAACACAGACTGTAATATTAAATATGTATTGTATCCTAGAGCTTCTTGAAGAGAACAGTTGAAGAGTATCATGAAAAGATGTCTTCATGTAACTACAGTTCTAAACCACTTTTAATGACATGTTTGAGATACTCTTGTTTAATATTTTAGGCGTCACATTTGAGAAATACTTTCAGCGCTGTAAAATGTATTTTGCAGGATTTACAGGGTCTTACAGAGTTTGTGCATGACGTAGTTTAAATGTGTTGACATATTCTCTTGCAAAGGCGTCACATTAGGCAATCTGCAGCCATTGTGAACGAGGATTTGTCCTGATGTGTTTCATTCTTATTATATCTGAATATCTGACTATTTAGATAATAACTATACCTTGAGATAGATGGTTCGAAACGGCTCTTACTGTTTATAGAAACTTTTGTAGGTTTTTATCTGCTTAGGCCTCTGAGTCAAGGGACAGCGGACTTTCCATGCTCCAAAAGTAATACCAAGTGTGTTGCAAGGCCAACTGAACAATACATAGGCTCGGAGAGTATTACCATACATAGGCTCGGAAAGTATTACCATGCATAGCCACTGGGGGTCAGTTTACACACTGTGACAGCTGTAGTGAGTCAAGTGGTTGAGCTGTTAGGGATTCGGGCTAATAATCAAAAGGTCTTCAGTTCGATTCCCGACTGTTCCAACATGACGTTGTGTCCTTGGGCAAGGCACTTCCCCCTACTTGTTTCAGGGGGAAGGTCCCTGTAATTATATCAGAGAATAATCAGAGATTATTCAGAGATTCAGAATCAGAGATTATTCTGGACATCTGTTTTTTGCTGTTTATCCCCTGTGTTGTTTTTTTTTTTTTTTACAAACGTTATTGATTTGTAAGCTGATTTCCTTATTTTGTGTTGGGGTTGTAACAAGCAATATGGGTTCACACAATTATGCAAGGTATACTAACATATATGGTTCTTATAAATCATTCTCAATATATTTCTGAATAATTATATGTTGCGCAATTTTATAATAGGTAGATCACTTTGAATCGGTCATTTTGTAAGTAGCTCGTATGCTGAAAAAGTGTGTGCACCCCTGGTATATAGCCTAGGAAAGTAATACCATACATAGCCACTGGGGGTCCGTTTACACACTGTGAAAGCAGTAGTGAGTTAAGTGGAAGAGCGGTTAGGGATTAGGGCTAGTAATCAGAAGGTTGTGAGTTGAAATCCCAGCCGTGCCAACATGACGTTGTGTCCTTGGTCAAGGCACTTCACCCTACTTCCCTCAAGGGGGAATGTCCCTGTACTTGCTGTAAGTCGCTCTGGATAAGAGGGACTGCTAAACATAAACAGCAATGCTATAACCAACAATTGAACAAGAAATTGTATTCAAATTAAACGTAAAGCAAAGCAGTAAGCAAACAAATTCAGATTCTAAACAGGTTAAGGAATCTACTTTGTAACCACTTTAGCATCTGTGTAAGTGAGGCCCTTGTAAATTCCACTAGTGTTAAAACTCAGAACACTGTCATTGTAACAGGTAATCTCCACTCTTGCTGTGTATGGGAGATCAATTGTAACTTTACCAATAGTGATGTCAATCTCTACGGTCTTGCCTGGGAAACTGGAAAATAGATCTTCTCAGTGTTTGACTTCTCTTCTTCTAAGGTACGTGTGCTTTCAGTTCCCACTGAGAAGCCAAACCAAGCAGAAACTTCCGCCACTTCCGGGATTTCTGCTTTCAACTCAAAGTGAAAGTTGATTTCTAACTTATTGGTCACAGACCACAATTACTTATTAGTGATCGTTTCAGATGCTTCAATTGTGTGTTGTTGATTGACAGAGGTATCATTTTTGTAAGTCATGGACTTGATTTCCTTAACAGCCACCTGGGGTATGACATTATGAAGTGTAGGACTGATTGGTTGTGAACTTGATGGCACCCAAACGGGTCCCAGCACCATTTCCCCACAGTGAAAGCTTGGTGAAATGCTCTCCAGCTTTAAACTGAAATTCTGAAAACTTTCCTCCAGGGTTTCCTGGTGTGATTTGGGCGGTGGTCAGGGGCAGGCGTCCGGACGGCCAGGGCCGCGCACACAGTCTCTAGCGCTGGGGACATGGAATGTCACCACGCTGGCGGGGAAGGAGCCCGAGCTTGTGCGGGAGGTCGAGCGTTACCGGCTAGATATATTTGGCCTCGCCTCCACGCACAGTTTGGGCTCTGGAACCATTATCCTTGAGAGAGGCTGGACTCTCCATTTCTCTGGCGTTCCCCCGCGGGGAGAGGCGGCGGGCTGGCGTGGGTTTGCTTATAGCCCCACAGCTCAGTCGCCACGTTTTGGAGTTTACACCGGTGAACGAGAGGGTCGCGTCCCTGCGCCTAAAAGCCGGGGACAGGTCTCTCACTATTGTTGCGGTCTACGGGCCGAACAGCAGTGCAGAGTACCCGGCCTTCTTGGAGTCTCTGGGAGGCGTACTTAACAGTGCACCGACTGGGGACTCGTTCTACTGGGGGACTTCAACGCCCACGTGGGAACAGTGATACCTGGAGAAGGGTGATTGGGAAGAACGCCCCCCCCGATCGGAACCCGAGTGGTGTTTTGTTATTGGACTTCTGTGCTAGCCACGGTTTGTCCATAACAAACACCATGTTCAAGCACAAGAGTGTCCATCAGTGCACGTGGCACCAGGACACTCTAGGCCGGAGGTCGATGATCGACTTTGTTGTCGTGTCTTCTGACCTGCGGCCGTGTGTCTTGGACACTCGGGTGAAGAGAGAGGCAGAGCTGTCAACCGATCACCACCTGGTTGTGAGTCAGATCCGCTGGCGGGGGAGGAAGTTGGACAGACTTGGCAGGCCCAAGCGTATCGTGAGTGTCTGCTGGGAACGTCTGGCGAACCCCTCTGTCAGAGGGATCTTCAACTCACACCTCCGGGAGAGCTTCTCACAGATCCCGGGGGAGACTGGGGACATTGAGTCTGAATGGACCATGTTCTCGACCTCCATTGTCAATGCGGCAGTCTGGAGTTGTGTTCGCATGGTCTCTGGTGCTGGTCGCGGCGGCAATCTCAGAACCCGGTGGTGGACACCGGAAGTAAGGGATGCCGTCAAACTGAAGAAGGAGTCCTATCGAGCCGTTTTGGCTTGTGGGACTCCCGAAACAGTTGACCGGTACCGGCAGGCCAAGCGTGCCGCGACTGGGTGGTCACAGAGGCAAAAACTTGGGTCTAGGAGGAGTTCGGGGAGGCCATGGAGGAGGACTATTGGTCGGCCCCAAGGAAATTCTGGGAAACCGTTCGGCGCTTCAGGAGGGGGAAGCAGTGCTTCACCAACACTGTTTACGGTGCGGGTGGGGATCTGTTGACCTCGACTGGGGATGTCGTTGGACGGTGAAAAGAATACTTTGAGGATCTCCTCAATCCTGCCGTCACGTCTTCCGAGGAGGAAGCAGAGACTGGGGACTTCGGGGCGGACCCGCCTATCACTCGGGCTGAAGTCACTGAGGTAGTCGATGGGCTCCTTGGTGGCAGGGCTCCGGGGGTGGACGAGATCCGTCCTGAGTACCTAAGGTCTCTGGATGTTGTAGGACTGTCCTGGTTGACACGCCTCTGCAGCATCGCGTGGCGGTCTGGAACAGTGCCTATGGATTGGCAGACCGGGGTGGTGGTTCCCCTATTTAAGCAGGGGGACCGGAGGATGTGTTCCAATTACAGAGGAATCCCACTCCTCAGCCTCCCCGGTAAGGTCTACGCCAGGGTACTGGAGAGGAGAATCCGTCCGATAGTCGAACCTCGGATTCAGGAGGAGCAGTGTGGTTTTCGTCCTGGCCGCGGAACACTGGACCAGCTCTACACCCTCTACCGGGTGCTCGAGGGTTCATGGGAGTTTGCCCAACCAGTCCACATGTGTTTTGTGGATCTGGAGAAGGCATTCGACTGTGTCCCTCGTGGTGTCCTGTGGGGGGTACTCCAGGAGTACGGGGTCGGGGGCCCTTTGTTAGGGGCCGTCCGTTCCCTGTACGACCAAAGTAGCAGCATTGCCGGCAATAAGTCAGACCTGTTCCGGGTGCATGCTGGACTCCGCCAGGGTTACCCTTTGTCACCGGTTCTGTTCATTGTTTATATGGACAGAATTTCTAGGCGCACCCAGGGGGCGGAGGGTTTCCGGTTCGGGGAGCACGGGATCTCATCTCTGCTGTTTGCGGATGATGAGCCGGGGCCTCCAGCATGCTCTGGAGCGGTTTGCTGCCGAGTGTGAAGCGGCTGGGATGAGGATCAGCACCTCCAAATTCGAGGCAATGGTACTTGACCGGAAAAAGGTGGCTTGCCCCCTCTGGGTGGGTGAGGAGCCTTTGCCTCAAGTGGAGGAGTTCAAGTATCTTGGGGTCTTGTTCACGAGTGACAGAAGGACGGAACGTGAGATTAACAGGCGGATCGGTGCAGCATCTGCAGTGATGCAGTCTCTGTACCGGACCGTCGTGGTGAAGAAGGAGCTGAGCCGCAAGGCAAAGCTCTCGATTTACCAGTCAATCTACATTCCTACTCTCACCTATGGTCATGAGCTTTGGGTCATGACCGAAAGGACAAGATCGCGGATACAAGCGGTCGAAATGAGTTTCCTCCGCAGGGTGGCCGGGCGCTCCCTTAGAGATAGGGTGAGGAGCTCGGTCACACGGGAGGAGCTCGGAGTAGAACCGCTACTCCTCCACGTCGAGAGGAGCCAGTTGAGGTGGCTCGGGCATCTGTTTCGGATGCCTCCTGGATGCCTCCCTCGGGAGGTGTTCCAGGTATGTCCCACCGGGAGGTGGCCCCAGGGAAGACCTAGGACACGCTGGAGGGACTATGTCTCTCGGCTGGCCTGGGAACGCCTCGGGATCCCCCCGGAGGAGTTGGAGGAGGTGTGTGCGGTGAGGGAAGTCTGGGCCTCCCTGCTCAGACTGCTGCCCCCGCGACCCGGCCCCGGATAAGCGGAGGAAAATGGATGGATGGATGGATTCAAAGTACCATATTTTTCGGACTATAGGGCGCACTTAAAAGCCTTTATTTTTCTCAAAAAACGACACTGCGCTTTATAATCCGAAGCGCCTTATATATGGATTAATTCTTTTGTTTACTGACCTCTAAGCGATTTTTGTGTGGTACAAGGCGCTCACGGCGCTAAATCAAAATGTTTTGGTACGACTTTGGTAAACTACAAAGCTGCACCGCTTGCAGCATTACGGCTACCGTAGCCAGGAGCGTCGCGGAGTAATACATACTGCGCTTCACCATAATATTATTCGACTGATTTATCTGACTGTTTTTTTTCTGCTTAATGCGCCTTATAGTCCGGTGCGCTTTATATATGAAAAAAGATCGAAAATAAACCATTCATTGACAGTGCGCCTTATAATCCAGTGCGCCCTATAGTGCAAAAAATACGGTAACACTCCACCTTTCATGAGAGTTACACAGCCAATAGAAATGCATGTAATGGGTCCACTCAAAAATACATTGTAGATATATCTAAATATGAAAATCATCAGCAGGTTTCCAATGTGACATTTTCACACGCTGTCCTAACAGTGAACATCATGAAACAGCTCCTGTAAACCACAGAATGACAGTTGAAAGTGCTGTCTGTGCCCCTAAGGCTAGGGCCTTACTCTTACTTTAAAGTTTTAGAATGCTTGCATGCATATATAGAAGTTTTGCAATAACCTCTTGCATACATATATTGAAATAGCATTTTAAGAAAGTTTTGATCTCTTGCATTTGCATTTAGATAAATAAAATTGGAGGTTTGAGTCAGTCTCAGTATGACAGTTACAGAGGATGTGGTTTTGAACTGCTAGCATAGCTCAGAACATGTCTGAGGTATGGATACGTGCGTTATGGCACATAAATATATTAGTTTAATTGGGTCATCAGTTTTGAAGCATATAAAAATGATGTTAACTGAATGTGAAGCGGTACGGAGTCAGGTGGCTCAGTGGGTTAAGGTGAGTCTTCTAAAAAGAGTATTAGTTACTGATAATAACAATGTGATAATCCCCAAACATAGCAGGTAGACAGATTATGAAACATACATTGTGTAAAACCAAACAGGTGCCAAAGGGAAGAGCCACAAGAGCATTCAGTTAAACTAGTTACAGTTACATAGCATGCATCTCAAACATGTAATAGTGTCCATGTAGGTAAGGAAGTAATAATAATAACTAGAAAAAATTCCTAAATACATTTTTAGTGTGTGTGACTCTGGCCCAGGACTCTCCCCCATACATCATTGACACTGTTGAGTAATTTTCAGAATACAGTAATCCCTCGTTTTTCACTGGGGTTACGTTTCAAAAAGCACTCGTGATAAGTGGAATCCGTGAATTTTTTTTACAATTATTATACTGTACAATTACATTTAAATTAAAGATTCATGCATTCCTTAATGCCAACCTACAGCCGCACAGCTTTTACCCTCTTTTAGCATGTCCAGAACTTTTTCTGCGACGGTTAACATCTTCCTCTGCCTTTTGGGCCCGACCGCATGTGTCTTTGTCGGTGCAGAACGTTTTGTTGACATTATTGGTTAAGAGAATTTGCTTGTACAAGAGACATTTACGTGTATTTTATTTGTCTTGATCTGTTTTGCACATGTACAGTGCATACATTATTACAGTAAACCGCAATGTTATTGACGCACAGGTAGAGAAGAAGCAGAGAGACTGTTCAGCCAATCAGAATGCAGCACACAATGCACGATAAAAAAAAACGTGAAGTAGCGGAACCATGAAAAGTGAACCGTGATATAGCGAGGGATTACTGCATGACTTCTACTATTGCTTAGGTATGTGACAGATCACACTTTGACTTTGGTATTAGAAATACACCTATGGTCAAAATGATACCGCAGTGTAAATATCAGAAAACATGATAAACTTATACAGCTGTTTCAGTGTTAAAACTCAAATCAATCCACAGGCAATCAAACATCCCAACAAATCAGGACTTAAGGAGAAGCTAGCATCAAAATTCACATAAAGCACTAGGCCACACAATTCTGATATGACTAATATGACTTACAATGTTTTTACATGTTGTACTCTGTGTAATACCCAAACTTTGAAAAAACGAATCTTCCTGCAGCAGAGGTGCTGACAAACAAAAGTACTGTTGGATTAAAAAACAGATACAATGTTAAAAAAACAACTGGAATTAGTTTTACAATATCTAACATGTACCATGTTTCACCAGAAATTTTTATTTTATTTCAATCCATTAATTATTTTAATTGTTAGAATAGATTCATACACCCCCATGAAGATTCCCCAATTAGTTATATATTAACTTATTAAAGCAAAACCACAGTACAGTAAAACTGAGAAACATTAACTGGAAAAGAGACAGTCTCAGTGTTTGACTTTTATTCTAAGCTAAGGTATGTGTGCTTTCAGTTCCCACTGAGAAGCCAAACCAAGCAGAAACTTCAGCCACTTCCAGGATTGCTGCCTTCAACTCAAAGTGAAAGTTGGTTTCTAACTTTATGGTCACAGACCACGATGAATTTTTAGCGATCGTTTCAGATGCTTCAATTGTGTGTTGTTGAGCGACAGAGGTATCATTTTTGTAAGTCATGGACTTGATTTCCTTAACAGCCACCTGGGGTATGACACTGTGCAGTGTAGTGTAACAAACATTTTTCATGACAGTAGACCTGATGGTGTTAATGAACATGAAGCCCAAGGAATCAATGTCTGCACCAGCTCTTCCAGTGACTCCAACACAGATCCCAGAGCCAACATCAATGGGATACTCAGTTTTCAGAACCCAGTCTGTCATGTGAGCAAAAAACTCCCTGGACTGATTGGTTGTGAACTTGATGGCACCCAAACGGTCCCAGCGCCATTTCTCAACAGAGCTTGGTCAAATTCTCTACAGCTTTAAATTGAAATTCAGAAAAATTTCCTCCAGATTTTCCAATTTCTTCATTCCTGCCATCAGTAAACCAGAACTTCAAAGCTTTCACCTGCTGGCCTACGGCCCACACACATATCTTTGCAAGCGTGGATTCATTGTTGAGACCAGTCATTTCAATGATCCTCCCTTCCCTCCAATTACTGTATCAGTCTGGTATGGGAATTGCTCAGTCGCTGATCGCAGGACATTGCAGTGGGTGGTGACAGGGCTGGCTCTTGGCATAGGCGACATAGGCGGTCGCCTAGAGCGCCATCGGCTGGAGGGGCGCTGGAGGGGCGCAGCACCCTTAATCGATAATTAATAACAGTGTTTTATTTTGAAAAATTACCGGATGCTCTCGGTTAAGTCTCCACTCTGGCTCTGTATAGGAGATCTGTACGGTCTTGCCAGGGGGAACATTAACTGGAAAAGAGACAGTCTCAGTGTTTGACTTCTCTTCTTCTAAGGCACAGGTGTCAAAGTCGTGCCATCGCGGGCCAAGAGGGTGCAGGTTTTCGTGTCAACCAAGCCCCTACACCAGCTGATTTCACTAACGAGTTTCTCCACTTAGTGAAATCAAACTCGTTATTGAAATCAGCTGGTGTAGGGGCTTGGTTGACACGAAAACCTGCACCCTCTTGGCCCGCGATGGCACGTGTTTGACACCACTGTTCTAAGGTATGTGTGCTTTCAGTTCCCATTGTGAAGCCAAACCCAGCAGAAACCTCAACCATTTCAGGAATTCCTGCTTTCAAGTTAAAGTTGGTTTCTAACTTATTGGTCACAGACCACAATTACTTTTTAGTGATCGTTTCAGATGCTTCAATTGTTTGTTGTTGAGCGACAGAGGTATCGTTTTTGTAAGTCATGGACTTCCACCTGGGGTATGACATTATGAAGTGTAGGGTCATAAACAGAATTCATGATGGTAGACTTGATGGTGTTAATGAACATGAAGCCTAAGGAATCAATGTCTGAACCATCTCTTCCAATGACTCCAACACAGATCCCAGAACCGAGACTTTAACTTTATACCATGTGTACATAACTTACATGGCGTACATGTGAACATGGCATCAGATAGCTTAACTGTTAAGGCGTTGGCCTCATGATCGGAAAGTTTGTGAGATTGAGCCCCGGCTGTGGCTATATGACGTTGGGTCCTTGGGCAAGGCACTTCACCCTTCACTTCTTCAGGGAGAATGTCCCTGTACTTACTGTAAGTCGCTTTGGAGTCTGCTAAATGAATAAATGTGTAAATGTAAATACCAACTTCATCTGAATATTTATTTCTAATCAATTTTTTTCCTCATCTGTTACATTACAGTAACCTGTTCATAACTATCAGCTAATCTGTACATAACTTATCTAAATTATCTGTATATAACTGCTTCTCTGGTGCTTCTGATTAGATGCTAAACTGTATTTCAGTTTCTTTGTATTTAAACATGTGTAATGACAATAAAGTTGAATCTAATATAATATGATCTTTTAGCATGAAAGATAAGACAACAATGACAGCAAATAAATCTAAGTAGCTCATTTCTTTATTGATTAAATGTTGTACAAAATTATTTGAACAATTGAAACAACTTATGTTTCAAAAACGTATCTGCAGCATACTGTTACTTTAGCACACTGTTACTTTAGCACACTGTTGCATCAGCACACTGTTACATCAGAACACTGTTACTTCAGCACACTGTTCTGATATCAAACACAGTAAATCAGGTAGCTGAGTGGTTACGGTGTCGGACTAGTGATCAGAAGGTCGTCAGTTTGATTCCTGGTTAAGGCAACGTGATGTTGTTTCCTTGGGCAAGGCACTTCACCCTACTTGCCTCAGAGGGGAATGTCCTTGTATTTGCTGTAAATCGCTCTGGATGTACATTTAAACAGCAATGCAGTATTGTCAAGCACTTCCTGTTGTCAGCGGAGACGCTTGCTACCAAGTTTGTAGATTTCACAATAAAAGTACTGTTGGATAAAAAAAACAGATAGAGGTAAAAAGACAAGCGGAATCAGCTTTAAAATATCTAACATGTAACCATGCTTTACCAGAAAAATCTTGATTTACATCTATTACTTATTTTACTTTTATAATATTTAATTGTTAGTATAGATTCATACACCCACATGAAGATTCCCCAATTAGTTACATATTATAGTTTTTCAAGCAAAACCTCAACCAACAATTGAACAACAATATGTATTCATATTAAATGTACAGTCACCAAAAACTCTTCTCTATGATGCCCAGAAAATGGCAAATTAAACAAATTCTAATTTTGAACGGGTTAGTCAATCTCCCTTGTAACCACTTTAACATCTGTGTAAGTGACACCCTTGTAATTTCCACTAGTGTTATAACTCAGAACACTGCCATTGTAACAGGTAATCTCCACTCTTGCTGTGTATGGGAGATCAATTGTAACTTTACCAACAGTGATGTCAATATCTACGGTCTTGCCAGGGGGAACATTAACTGGAAAAGAGATCTTCTCAATTTTTGACTTCTCTTCTTCTAAGGCATGTGTGCTTTCAGTTCCCTCTGTGAAGCTAAACCCAGAAGAGACTTCAAACAATCCAGGGATACCTCCTGACACCTCCAATTTAAAGTTGGTTTCTAACTTTCTGGTCATAGACCACGATGACTTTGTGGTGATCGTTTCAGATGCTTCAATTGTGTGTTGTTGAGCAACAGAGGTATCGTTTTTGTAAGTCACAGACTTGATTTCCTTGACAGCCACCTGGGGTTTGACACTGTGCATTGTAGGGTAACGAACATCTTTCATGACTGTAGACATGATGCGGTTAATGAACATGAAGCCGAAACAATCAATGTCATGACCATCTCTTCCAGTGACTCCAACACAGATCCCAGAGCCAACATCAATGGGGTACTCAGTTTGCAGGCTCCACCATGTCATCTGAGCAAAAAAACTCCTGCCATGATTGGTTGTGAACTTGATGGCACCCAAACGGGTCCCTATACCATTTCCCCACAGTGAAAGCTTGCTAAAAAACTCTTTATCCCGAAATTCAAATTCAGAAGGATTTCCTGCAGGTCGTCCAAATTGTTGGTTTCTGCCATTACTAAACAAAAACCTCAAAGCTTTCACCTGCGAGCTTCCGACCCACACCCACATCCTTTTAAGAGTGGCTCCATCGTCGAAACAATTCATTTCAAAGGGACTTCCTCCATTCCCTCCAATCATACGTCTCAACATTTTTGCTCTTGATGCAAACCTTTCAAAGACATGACATGAATTAATACATTATTATTACATAAACTCAAATATTTTTTTTCTTTTTATTTCCTTTTGCTCAGAAATGACATCCAGCATTTTCAAAACTTTAAAATCTGGATAAAAGCATCTGCTAAATGAATACATGTAAAATAAGTTGCCTGTGCCATGCTTATAAACAGCTCCGGATATGACTTGCCAATTAGACAGCAACAATGTACTGTGGCAGTCACTGAAGTCTAACAATGGGGTTTTCTGATAATCAATTATTATTTCAGCAAAGAAATAATTATTTCAGCAAAGGAACCACCTGTATAGCATTATAAAGTTAAACATCCAGTATAAGTTTTACATTATTTTACATTACATGAAAAGCTAACTTTATATTTTTTTAATTGTACATTTAAATATTGTAGTCTTCAATATAGTGGCCTTCAAACATTGGAGAAATACTTACAGTGCTGTTACAGTGCTGAAAATACAACAAATATCGGACCGAACCTCACAAGACAGATCTGTGGAGTTAACAGCTCAGCTATCCCAACAGGAACAAACTCAATTAAATAGTTGTGGAGTACCTGCCCCCTTCTACTTTATGCAAATATTTCAAATAATGTTGATAAGGTTACCTCGTTTTCAAGCACGTGCAGAAGGGAGATTCTGTGTGGCCACGCCTCTTCCTCGTTTCAAAATTATTTAATTCATTTTGGTATAGTTAATTTTTGTCTAACAGATGCATTTTATTATGGAGTCAGATGGTTGAGTGGTTAGGGCGTTACACTACTGATCAGAGGGTCATCAGTTTGATTCCCAGCTGAGGCAACATGTTTTTGTGTCCTTGGGCAAGGCACTTCACCCTTATCTCAGGGGAATGTCCCTCTACTTGCTGTAAATCACTCTGGATTAGAGTGTCTGCTAAATGACTACATGTATTATGCTCTCAAATAAATATCCCCAAATATTTTGTGGTAAATTGTCTTTATTTTATGTCTATATATATCAGAAGGAGAAAACAGCTTAATATGATTTTAATCAGCTTCTCTGATTAAGACTATCTTAAGTAGCTGTTGTGGTTTGTGCACATGGCTCCTGTATTTAATTCATTTTAAACATACTGAATCATCGGTAGGCCTAAAAGTAAAACTGCATCATGACTATTATACTGGAGCAAAAATAGCATTAGAAGGCTTTGCATAAATGAAATTACATTCTTTACACTTGTGTGTATCAAAGTAACTTCAATTTATTTGCTAAACATTTAAAAACGAAAACCTCTCACTCCACCTTGTGGTCATGTTTGGTAAATCTCTCCTCACACCCAAGTCCCGGGTCTGCCTCTCAGCCAAGCCCCGGGTCTGCCTCTCAGCAGACACGCCGATTTTTCCCGGTGGCCACTCGTGGTATTGAAACATAAAATCCTCATGGGGCCCAGAAAGCATCTTTCCCATAGACCGTAATAGTAAAAGAGAAGCCAGAGAAGCCAGCTGTAACCACTATTAATTGCAAATCTTTTTATTCCATATTTTTAAGTCATGGACTTTTAAACCGTCAAAAATTGTTCTAAAGGCCAGAAAAGCCCCCGCAAAATCGTATTCTTATGGTGACGTCACAGCTGTGCGCCTACACTCCCAAGCGCGGTCCCGCCATGGATGTATAAAGAATGGATACCGGACAGAAAAATGGCGGCCGTTGATTTCAATGAAGTTGCTCACCTAGCGCATTTTGACTTCCTGGTTTACTTCCGCGGTATGGGGAATGGAATGATGGGAGGCTGATGACGCTCTGGGGCAATGAGAACTAGCAAGTCGCGTTCTGGACGAGCGCTGCGCGCTCATAAGTGCTTGTGGAAGAGTTGGACCGATAATGACGAATCTACATAATGAAATGATGGATTTATAGGACACATCAACCGATTATGTTTTCATAGTCATGGTTATAGACTATACATGGTTAATTTGTTTTTTGTTTGTTTATTTTTTTTAATTTTTTTTAAGTTTAAGTAAGGATAAAACGAGTCATTTTTATTAAGGTTAATCTAAAATAAAAAATATGGGATTCTCCACAAGCTGTCATATTTATCAACCAAATGCCGGTAGTTAAATCTGTTTTGTCTATCAATGATCCCGTATGTGATATAGCCTACGACTTCTTGTCAGATTAAGTTTAAAGTTCTTATCGTTTTATAAGATATATCGGCACATTCAAACAGGCAAGTCTTTCTTATTAAGCGTTGTGCAGCTTCTGTTTCTTTTACAGCTACGTGATATAGTTTGTATATTACCCGAGTCATGGAAGGAGCTCCTGGACATTAAGTGTAATTCCTAGCCTGGTATGATTTTATAGTCGACCCTAAAACAGTTTTCTCCTGTACTGAGATGTCAGAACCTATACTGAGCCACATGCTACTGAATAAATAAATACAAATTCCGTTGCGTGGTGTATTTAACATAATTAGGTGTTCCTATGCAAGGCTTTATAATGAAATAAGTTCAGACTTTTCAAAGTAATTATGTGATTTTACTGAACAAATAACGAACATAACATAACAAAAACAACAGACTCTCTGCGACAGTGGCTGAACAGTGTAATGTTCCCGAGACACAGCGGGACCGCGCTTGGGAGTGTAGGCGCACGGCTGTGACGTCACCATAAGAATAAGCAGACACGCCGATATTTCCCGGTGGCCACTCGTATTATTGCAACATAAAATCCCCATGGGGCCCAGAAAGCATTTTTCCCATAGACCAGTGGTCTTCAACCCTGGTCCTCAGGACCCACTGTCCTGCATGTTTTAGATGTTTCCCTGCTCCAACACACCTGATTCTAATGCATGGGTCGTTATCTAGCTCTGAAGAATCCTGGTAAACGATCATGCATTACAATCAGGTGTGTGGGAAGGGGGAAACATCCAAAACATGCAGGACAGTGGGTCCTGAGGACCAGGGTTGAAGACCACTGCCATAGACCGTAATAGTAAAAGAGAAGCCTGTAAAAAGGTTCTCAGGACACCTACAGCTGTAACCACTGTTAATTGCAAATATTTGTATTCCATATTTTTAAGTCATGGACTTTTAAACCGTCAAAAAAAATTCTAAAGGCCAGAAAAGCCCCCGCAAAGTCTTATTCTTATGGCCCCGCTGTGTCTCGGGTACATTACACCATCTCTTTCACCGCGCGAGAGAGCGCGAGACCCCTACTTTCCCGCCGTCAACCCGAGAGCGCTCTTTCACTCACAGCAATATTATCACAGTGGAGTTGTCATGGCAACACAAAAATAATATATTTTGTGTATCCCTTTTTTGAAGATAACAGTTATTAATTTGTTACTAGTTATTAATCATTTTATTTTAAGCTGAGTGGTCATATACAGTATACTGTAGCCATGTCTGTAAATTCCTACTCTGCCATCCAGACTAGTGGGGTGTGAGGAGAGGCAGCAGTACCTGTAACACCACACATGGCCACTAGGTGGAGTGAGAGGGAACGTGTGCATCATCTATCTGAGCAAAAGTGTTGAGCTGGTCATTACTTCATCTTTAAGTGTACCCCTCTTTCTCTCACACACACACACACACCCTGCAGAGAGACCAGGGGCACTGACTCACTGTCTCTCTTACACACACACACATAACTACATACACACACGCACACATACGCTCACACACACACACACACACACATACTCACACACACAAACACGCATAACTACATACACACATGCTCACACGCTCACAAAACTACACATGCACACATATGCTCACACACACACACACACACTCATACACAAATAACTACATACACACATGCACACACACATAACTACACACGCTCACACACACTCAGACGCTCACACACACCCGGACACATCCACACACAGATCATTTGGGAACTTACACAGAATGTGTGTCATTCTAGATGAATTATGGGGTGGGGGGGCATGGGCCTCTGGGTAATTAGTCCCTGACTCGGACTGGAGCCACAGGGAGTTTGGACAACTGTGATTCATACTGGAGCTGAGAGGGGGGGGGGTGAGAGAAAGAGAGGGGGGGGGGATGATTTCCTTTGAATCCTTACTAGATCATTATAACACACTGACCCACTAGATGCCTTCATTAACAGAGACGTGTGTGTGTGTGGGGGGGGGGCTCTTGATCTGCAGTCAGATGTTTAAACCCTACGTCTCTGAGCTGGGTGTTCAGGAGCCTCCTGAAACTCTGGCGACGCCCCTTGCTGTGTTTTGTTGGGGTGAGGAAGCAGAGAGCTTTCATTCTCCTTCTGAGCACTGGAACAGTTTCCTCAAATAACCCCGACACCAGCCTCTCTCCCGCCCTCCCCCACCCTCCCCCTTCTGGAGCCCAGCTCCTCCCCTCTCCTCCCCCTTCTCCCCTATCCTCTTCTCCCCTCTCCTTTTCTTCCTCTACATCTAAATCTCTCTCCCTCTCTCCCACTCTCCCTCTTTATCTCCCTCTCTCTCTATTTCCCTCTCTTCTTCCCTCCCTCTCTCCCTCTTCCTCTCTCTTTCTCCGAGACACAGTGACCCACTTCCACTTCCTCCTGGTCTCCGTGGTAACAGACTCGTGGCAACATGGCAGAAAAGTTACAGCTGACAATGACTTTTACAAGTCTGCCAGCCTGTCTGTCTGCTTCTCTGTCTGCCAGCCTGCCTGTCTGCTTCTCTGTCTGCCAGCCTGCCTGCCTGCCTGCCTGTCTGTCTGCTTCTGTGATGGCTGCTGGTTTCTCTGCCAGAAACAGAGGCTTCCCCTCCACAATCTCATCCCAGGAAGAAACTTCATTCCTCCCTTTTGAGGGAGCAGGGGGGGAGGGGGGGGCAGAGGGGGGGCAGGGGGAGTGGGGAGCAGGGGGGGGGGAGTAGGAGCAGGATGAGGGGTGGAACTGGGTTCTGGGTCTCCTCTCTGTTCTACCCTCTGCATTAGAGGAATGCTACCCAGCTACTGAGGGAAAGAGGGGAGGGGTAGGGTTAGGGAGGAGGGGTGAAGGAGGGGAGGGGTGGAGGAGAGGAGGAGAGGAGGAGGGGGAGGAGGGGAGGGGTGGAGGAGAGGAGGGGTGGAGGAGAGGAGGGGTGGAGGAGAGGAGGAGGGGAGGGGTGGAGGAGAGGAGGGGTGGAGGAGGGGAGGGTGGAGGAGAGGAGGGGTGGAGGAGAGGAGGAGGGGAGGGGTGGAGGAGAGGAGGGGTGGAGGAGGGGAGGGGTGGAGGAGAGGAGTGGTGGAGAAGAGGAGGGGTGGAGGAGGGGAGGGGTGGAGGAGAGGAGGAGGGGAGGGGTGGAGGAGAGGAGGGGTGGAGGAGGGGAGGGGTGGAGGAAAGAGGGGTGGAGGAGGGGAGGGTGGAGGGGTGGATGATGAGAGAGGGGTGGAGGAGAGGAGGGGTGGAGAAGAGGAGGGGTGGAGGAGAGGAGGGGTGGAGGAGGGGAGGGGTGAGAAGAGGAGGAGGGGAGGGGTGGAGGAGAGGAGGGGTGGAGGAGAGGAGGAGGGGAGGGGTGGAGGAGAGGAGGGGTGAGGAGAGGAGGGGTGGAGAGAGGAGGAGGGAGGGGTGGAGGATGTGGAGGAGGGGTGGAGGAGAGGAGGGGTGGAGGAGGGGAGTGGTGGAGGAGGGAGGGGTGGAGGAGGGAGTGGTGGAGGAGGGGAGTGGTGGAGGAGAGGAGGGGTGGAGAAGAGGAGGGGTGGAGGAGGGGAGGCACAGTGTGTGTGTGTGTGTGTGTGTGTTGTGTGGGGGTGGGGGGGGTTGTCATTGATATGCAGACAGCAGAACAGTATGAAAACTTTGACAGACAGCGCTGCGTGTTTGAACAAGGAAGCAGTTTTGAAAACAAGGATTTTCTGAATCAGTGGTGCGTTACAAAGTCAGATCAGAAGATGTCTGAGAGAAGTTAATCCATCAGAGGCCTATTTATTCCTTCTGCCTGTCTTTGAGGGATTTCTTTCCCTCTAATGGAGAGGTGCACAGCTGCACTTGTTGGTTGTGGAAACACATTTGCAAACACGCGAGGTGCTGTGACTGCTCTCTCTCTCTCTCTCTCTCTCTCTCTCTCTCTCTCTCTCTCTCTCTCCCACACACTCATTCTAATTTTCTCAGTCATTATATCTCAACCCCCCCAAAAAAGTTCTGCTACCAATCTTCCTCCTTCTTCCCCCTTCCTCTCCTCTCCTCTCTGCCTCCCACCTGTGTGTGGAATAGATGCAGTGTTCTGTGGAAGAGAGGCAGTGTTGTGTGTGGAAGAGAGGCAGTCTTGTGTGTGGAATAGAGGCAGTGTTCTGTGGAAGAGAGGCAGTGTTCTGTGGAAGAGAGGCAGTATTCTGTGGAAGAGAGGCAGTGTTCTGTGGAAGAGAGGCAGTGATGTGTGTGGAAGAGAGGCAGTGTTGTGTGTGGAAGAGAGGCAGTGTTCTGTGGAAGAGAGGCAGTATTCTGTGGAAGAGAGGCAGTGTTCTGTGGAAGAGAGGCAGTGATGTGTGTGGAAGAGAGGCAGTGTTGTGTGTGGAAGAGAGGCAGTGTTCTGTGGAAGAAAGGCAGTGTTCTGTGGAAGAAAGGCAGTGTTCTGTGGAAGAGAGGCAGTGTTCTGTGGAAGAGAGGCAGTGTTCTGTGGAAGAGAGGCAGTGTTGTGTGGAAGAGAGGCAGTGTTGTGTGTGGAAGAGAGGCAGTGTTCTGTGGAAGAGAGGCAGTGTTCTGTTCAAGAGAGGCAGTGTTGTGTGGAAGAGAGGCAGTGTTGTGTGTGGAATAGAGGCAGTGTTGTGTGTGGAATAGAGGCAGTGTTCTGTTGAAGAGAGGCAGTGTTGTGTGTGGAAGAGAGGCAGTGTTCTGTGGAAGAGAGGCAGTGTTCTGTGGAAGAGAGGCAGTGTTGTGTGTGGAAGAGAGGCAGTGTTCTGTGGAAGAGAGGCAGTGTTCTGTTCAAGAGAGGCAGTGTTGTGTGGAAGAGAGGCAGTGTTGTGTGTGGAATAGAGGCAGTGTTGTGTGTGGAATAGAGGCAGTGTTCTGTGGAAGAGAGGCAGTGTTGTGTGTGGAATAGAGGCAGTGTTGTGTGTGGAATAGAGGCAGTGTTGTGTGTGGAATAGAGGCGGTGTTGTGTGTGGAATAGAGGCAGTGTTGTGTGTGGAATAGAGGCAGTGTTGTGTGTGGAATAGAGGCAGTGTTGTGTGTGGAAGAGAGGCAGTGTTGTGTGTGGAATAGAGGCAGTGTTGTGTGTGGAATAGAGGCAGTGTTGTGTGTGGAATAGAGGCAGTGTTGTGTGTGGAATAGAGGCAGTGTTGTGTGTGGAATAGAGGCAGTGTTCTGGCTGCAGAATCTAGGTCAGCCCAGGGTGCAGAGTTACAGATGAGAAACAGCTGTGCTCTCCTTCCTGGACGCTTCTCCTCCTCTTCCTCCTCCTGCTGCACTGTCACTCATCCCTCCTTCCTGCACGTTCCCCACCTCCCCCCATCTCCCCTCCCTCACCCCACCTCCCCCCATCTCCCTCCCTCACCCCCCCCATCTCCCCTCCCTCAACCCACCTATCCCCCATCTCCCTCCCTCACCCCACCTCCCCCCCATCTCCCTCCCTCACCCCACCTCCCCCCCATCTCCCTCCCTCACCCCACATCCCCCCATCTCCCTCCCTCACCCCACCTCCCCCCATCTCCCCTCCCTCAACCCACCTATCCCCCATCTCCCTCCCTCACCCACCTCCCCCCCATCTCCCTCCCTCACCCCACCTCCCCCCCATCTCCCCTCCCTCAACCCACCTATCCCCCATCTCCCTCCCTCTCCCCACCTCCTCTCCCTCACCTCACCCCACCTCCCCTCCCTCATACCCTGCCTCCTCCACAGCCCCCAGCTCCCTCCCTCCCCCCTCCGCTCCTTCTCTGTGTTGTTAATAAAGATATGCAGCGATTTGTAAAAACAAAAAACAACAACAAAAAACACAGACGCATTCACTTTTCTTTTCTTTTCTTCTCCACTGCTGTTTTACTCAATTTTTCTCAGTTTTACACCCCCACAAACACTTTTACACACACCAACGTGCATACAAACATGACACACATGTACACACACACACACTCCCCTAAACTAAGTTGTTTCTCTGCAGGGTCACACCTGTGTCTGCTGTCTCAATAGAACCCTGCTAGACTCTATAACTTCCTGAGTCAACAGAGGGGAGTGTGTGTGTGTCTTTGTGTCTGTGTGTCTGTGTGTGTGTGTGTGTGTGTGTGTGTGTGTGTGTGTGAGTGTGTGTGTGAGTGTGTGTGTGTGTTACAGTATCACAAGAGAATGTTAAACACATGTCACAAAAGGCCAAAGGTCACATTACACCTAGCAAGTCTGCACTTACCTCACACACACACACCCACACACTCACACACCCACACACGCTCACACACATACACAGGACCCTTCAGGTGTCGTCCCTTGGGTCTTGAGGCCTAACAGACAGGTAATCACCCCCATGTGGGAAATGTGTTTGTGCCAGTGAATGTGGGTGTCTGTGCAAAAACAGAACACACACGCATTTGTAACCTGCCTCTCATTCTGACCCCGCCTCCCTGAATGGTACAGCATGTGATACACACATGCACACATGCACACACATACACACACAAACAGACACGCTAAGGTTGGCCAGAAGGCCTGTGCTAATTACAGGGCTGTGTTGGAGCTGGTGTTTGTCACCTCAAGATCACTGTGGAGTAGGTGATGAAAAGATCCACACATACCAGGGGACATGTACACACACTCACAAACACACACTCACAAACACACACACAAACACGCAAACACACACACACACACACCCTGGGTTCTAAGAGCCCAGACATCAGGAACACTTGTGTTCCCCACAGTACTCCAACCACAATGCTGTGGAACACAGAACAACACCGCAACAGAGATCTGGAACACGTGTGTGTGTGTGTTCCGGACTGACCTAGAATATAGATATGTGTGTGGGATGGTTGCCTCTACAAGCGCTTCAGAGTGTGTGCCGGGTGTTCTAAGTGTGTGGGCGAAGAGATAGTGTGTGTGTGTGTGTCATCTCTCCCTCTCACTATTTCAACACTGAGAAGTCTAACTGAGCCACACAGCTGAGCAACTTTGTGTTTTGAATCTTCAGATGTGAAGATGTTGGTTTCAGGTGAAGCTCCCTGATTGGCAGGACCAGCGAGCACCTGAGGAGTGCCCTCTTCTTAGACAGGTGTGTGTTATGGATATGGAACGTTGCGTTCCTAAAATGTGCTCACCAGTTCTTTACCTGTTGGGACTCAGAGCAGGTGTGGTTTGGAAGTTCAACACAATGACATCACAGTGGCACACAATGACATCACAGTGGCACACAATGACATCACAGTGGAACACAATGACATCACATTGGCACACAATGACATCACAGTGGCACACAATGACATCACAGTGGCACACAATGACATCACAGTGGCACACCATGACATCACAGTGACACACAATGACATCACAGTGGGACACAGATATTAGCGTGTGTGCGTGCGTGTGTTTGTGTGCGTGTGCAGATTTTTGCTTCCCGCTCTTTGCAGATACAGGGAAGTGAGGCTAGATTACCAGAGTCTAATCCAGATTATATGAGGACCTAAAGGCCATCCACACATCTGCAGCTAAAATCCAACTTGCCAAAGCCTGACCTTGTGTGTGTGAAAGGAGAGAAAGTGTGTGTGTGAGTGAGGGAAGAGGCAATGTGTGTGTGTGTGTGTGTGTGTGCGTGTGCGTGTGCGTGTGCGTGTGCGTGTGCGTGTGCGTGTGCGTGTGTGTGTGAGAGAGAGGAGAGGCAGTGTGTGTGTGTGTGTGTGTGTGTGTGTGTGTGTGTGGTGTGTGTGTGTGTGTGTGTGTGTGTGTGTGTGTGTGTGTGTGTGTGTGTGTGTGTGTATGTGTGTGTGTGTGTTCAAGAGGCTCCAAATTCACACTGGGAACACAGAGATAACTAACAGCTCCTTAGACTCTCAATTTGCATTTCAGATAAACTGACAGTGAAAAACCCTCCGACCACACACACACACACACAGATACACACACACCACACACACACACTCTGAAGTGGTGCTATAACTGACTAGAACTACCAAGACTCTGTAACGTTGGTAACCCCGCACCCCCCCTCCCCCCCAGCTCCACTTCCTTCGGATCATTTAGGGCAGAAAACTGTTTAACGAGCCTCTAACACGACTATAAACACAAGGGAGGCTGAGTGCTCCCTGATGACGACACGCTCAAACACACAACACACACACACTGAGGACAACACACACACTAAGAACAACACACACTGACAACAACACACACTGAGAACAACACACACTGAAAACATTGACTCGCTGTATTTCTCCTGCCTGCCAGTCCTGTGTAGGTCTGTCTGTGAGTGACAGGGGGGATCACATGCTTCCATGACCAGGAAGTTTACTAGGCCAAGAGATGCTGGGTTTTTCTTTATTCTACCATATGTGTACGATGATAGAGTAAGGAAGAATAATTAGCCTCTCTGCACTTTTCAGCTGTAAGACATCCAAACACATAACCAGCACCAAGGTAGACTTGTTTTATTCACCTGGGCACCTCTGAGCCAGTGCTTGTGAGGGCGTTCATGGTTTCCCCTCCCAGGTGGGCGCTGCTGTGCCGCACATTCAACCTGATCTCTGAACAAACACGCCCACAGCAACACACCAGTAAACAACAGAGAAAGGAAATGAGTCGATTAGGAGCAGATTATTCCAGAGAGAGAGAGTAGGCAGCTGTTAGAGTACTAGTAGTAGTAGTAGAGAGAGAGAGAGAGAGACACAGAGAGAGAGAGCGAAAGAGAGAGATAGAGAGAGACAATCAAACCAAAAACTCAAACATTTAACAGTAAATGTATTTCCACCTCTGGGAAAATAAAACAATAACCCAAAAAAAACACTCATGATGTCCAAAAGGTTTTGTATAATTTCAAGTCATAATCATCATGTAGAAGAGCGCAATCCTAACTTTATTACAATGAGTATTGGCACACGTGCACAGGTAGAACAAACAGCTACAAAGGCGTCTGATGGATGTGTCTTCCACCTGACAGTGACACACAGGGACATTTCTTTAGTGTTTCTTCAGAATCTCTTATTGACGGTCTGTAGACAAGCCCACAGACATGTCTGTGATCTTTAGAGAGTCACCAGCTGTGCAGGGCCACACCCATGCTGCTCTGCTGCGAGTGTGACATCATCACTGAAGCAGTTACTAGGAACAGGGCTGGGCACGGCTTTGACAAGTTTCCATTTATCACCAAAAGAGGAATTCTGGTCTTGCCTTCCACTGTGTGTCACCATTGGCTGGTCCCTTCGATGATGTCATGAGATGTTTTCATTGAGGAAGTGTGTGTGTGTGTGTGCGTATGTGTGTGTATGTTTCACAATATTTGAATACCCAGTATGGCTTGTTGCTGTGCACGTAATGCAGCTGTATGAAGTAACCTCAGCATTTTGTTTTTTGGGTGTTTAATTCTCAGAATCTGTCTCTGTTGTTTAAGCACCAGTGATGCTGTTTCCATTTAAACATGAATAATATTTGTTACTGTCTTAGGAAATACCACGTAGGAAGACTTGAAACAGAACAAGATCACTTCATGTTATGACACTGAAATGCTGCAAGTTACTGTGCTAACCTGAATAACAATGCTGTTCACTTTGCATGCATGAAGGTTGCTTATTATAATATCTGCATTTGTGGCTGACAGATATTGACCTATTTACTTCGATAGAAACTCTTTCTCTGGAAGAAATCACCCCATTTCAGAAGGAACAAGTAGATATGTTTTATTAAGACGTATTTAAAGGTCTCTTTAAGCATTAGTTCACTGTGCAATGATCACATTGCTGTATTTTTCTTGCATTATTTTCACAGTTTTGTCTCCACTATGTGTCAATGCTACTTTCTAAACACTTACAGCTGCAACAGAACCTCTTTTCCTTCCCTTTCTCAAAGAGCAAAGACGTGACTCCCCTCACGACACACACACACACACACACACACACACACACACACGCACACACACTTTAAATGACTCCTCTAAACAGGCCGCCCGCACAACCACAGCCAAGTTCAATGTTGGAGAGGAAAGGGTTAGAAAGGACACGCCCAAGTCTTCTATTAGCCAATCAGAAGCTGGTTATCAAGATGTCAGGCCAATGAACGTTGACGGGGCTGGGCCACGTGTGCTGTTGCTAGGGTATAGAAGTGTAGCTTTTACCTTGTTACTATCACGGTCCAACCAATCAGAAGCCACTTCGCGATGTATCAACATTCTCCTTGTGAACTTCAGTCGCTAAGCATTAAGATTGGCTAAGACCCTTCCCGGTGGACCGCCCCTGAGGTTTACTGATTGGACAATGCAACTGTCAATAATCTTGTGAGTTTTAGTAAGGTGTTGTTGATGTGTGTGTAGTTGGGAGTCCCCAAGGCTCAGAACTGAACATAGACGTTCATATCGAGCTTACCCAGTTTTAGTTTTTTTTAAATATAATTTGCCCCTTTTTTATTTTGCATTGTCAGTATTTTTTGTGCATACAGAGTTTTATTTTATATTTTTTTCTACATTAAGGAAACGAGATGGAACTTAATTCTCTTTTAATTCTGCTGGAGGCTGCAGAGTATTTGGAAAGAAGAGATAGAGGTATATATCCTTTTATATATCCTTTCTAACACGCTAAATGACAAGTCTCCAAAACCCCACTGTAGGTATATCGATGTTTTGATGTTTAGTAACATCAAAGTTAAAGAAGGTTAATATTCTATGTATGCGAACACTGCCACCGTGCAGCTATGATGTCACTTTGCAAGGAAAATACAATCAACCTGCAATGTGTTTACTTGACCAAGTAGAGACCCAGAAACTGAACACAAGCAGGCAGATCAGACCAAGTCCATATCAGATCATATCAAGGCTTTAGAAATAGCTGTTATGATGGGATGGACATCAGGGTCAATGCATAACAAATAAACATTTAGACTTGACAACATTAAACATGTTGTTGTACCTACAGTTTACCTGCAATAGCCTATATGTTATCTCACGTTACATTCCTGGCAGGCTGTGTGTTTATTCTGCTGTAATGTCCCATATGAGTGTGTTTTACTGTCTAAGGCAGGAAGATCACATGTTTATCTCCTGTCATGTGAAGGATCTGACAGTTCACTTATTTCATTTGACAATTGAAACCAAATTGTTGTTTTGGGGGTTTTGGGCAAGAATTAATTTTGTGTTTTTGTTAACTTTGTCATTTAGAAGCAGAACACGGTTACGCCTCAGTTTTACCCTACGAGAGCGACTTTTCCAGAAAGAAAACGAAAATTTCGCCCATTTCAAGAAAAACTCAGAATAATAGGTAAATATAGCATTTAATTTTTCATGGTTGAAACTGTAACAATGTGATCGATCAGTTTATCCACATTCATTCATGCATTCCTGCTGAGCTGGTGTGTCTGTTTAGAGCTCAGATAAACACTCTGCCACGCGTACAACAACTATGGTCTCTCTCTCTCTCTCTCTCATCTCTCTTCTCTCTCTCTCTCTCTCTCTCTCTCTCTCTATTTCTCTATTTCTCTCTCTCTCTCTACCTCTCTCTCTCTCTCTCTCTATTTCTCTCTCTCTCTCTCTACCTCTCTCTCTCTCTCTCTCTCTCTATTTCTCTCTCTCTCTCTCTCTCTACCTCTACCTCTCTCTCTCTCTCTCTACCTCAACCTCTCTCTATTTCTCTCCCTCTCCCTCTCTCTCTCTCCCTTCCTTCCCCCCTCTGTCTCTCTCTATCTCTCTCTCTCTTTCTCTCCCCCCCTCCCTCTATTTCTCTCTCTCTCTCTGCCTTCGTTTGACACACTAACCCGCCTCTTGCAAACTCGCTGAACAACCTTTTTCACTTCTATCTTACATGAGCATAAATATTTTCTAAACTTCTATCAGATTGTCATTATGCATTTACACTACTTCAAACGCAGTACATTTCAAATGCTCGTAGACTGCATATTTTAATAAAGTCTAAAAGTTATTTTTTATGATGACTTATCCACACCCACCCCGCATGACAGAAGCCTATTACACATAAGGATAATTCAGAGTTTATAGAAAAAGGATGAAAATCATTATTACACACCCTCAACATTCATTTGCATGTATTCAAAACAGCAAGGACACCTTAGTAACCGTGGGTCGGTGATTGTGACTTGTGTGTTACTATGATGACAAAAAACAACATTTTTTTATTTTATTTAATGAAAGAACACAAACACAAGAGGGCATATCCACAACCAACCCTACATCCTTGTTGTGACTGTCCCACTATGCAGGGTTTATTAGGGTGGGGAGGGGGTCCACCCTTTTAATGTGGGGGGTGCTGTTTAGCTTCACACACACACGCGCACTGAGGGCGCTCCGATTTTACATCCAGAGTGTCTGGGCCCATTTCCCTCCACTTTCTCTACTGACCAGCTAGGCTAGGCTAGATTAAGCTAAAAGAGGCTAACATAAGATAGGTTAGGCTAAACTATGCTAGGCTAGGCTAGGCTAAAATAAAATAAGAAAGGTTAGGCTAGGCAAGGGTAAAATAAGCTAGGCTGGGCTAAACTAGGTTAGGCTAAACTAAACTGCCACTACCATCCCCACTCAACACAGCCCCCTCCTCCTCCAACCTTCCTCACAGTAGGGGGGGTTGTGGATGCAGGTTGTGGATGCAGGTTGTGGATGCAGGTTGTGGATGCAGTGATGACATCACTCCCTCAGCTGACAGCAGCATGTGTTGGGCTAGCTGGTCTCTCTCTGCTGACAGCAGCATGTGTTGGGCTAGCTGGTCTCTCTCAGCTGACAGCAGCATGTGTTGGGCTAGATGGTCTCCCTCAGCTGACAGCAGCATGTGTTGGGCTAGCTGGTCTCTCTCTGCTGACAGCAGCATGTGTTGGGCTAGCTGGTCTCTCTCTGCTGACAGCAGCATGTGTTGGGCTAGATGGTCTCCCTCAGCTGACAGCAGCATGTGTTGGGCTAGCTGGTCTCTCTCAGCTGACAGCAGCATGTGTTGGGCTAGCTGGTCTCCCTCAGCCAGGATATAAAGGGAGGAACAGGCAGCATCAGGATAAAGACTGAATCCTTTAGGTTCCCTGGGCCGTCAAGGAGATCTGTTTATGTTACATTTATGGCCATTTGCATTGGCGTCCTTTTGAATGTCTGAGTTTGTGTGTGTGTGTGTGTGTTGCACACTGTGTCCCTGTATCTTCCTCATGTGGCCCACTGCTTTCCCTGTCCAGAATTTGCACACGTTTGAATAATCAGTAAATTACTTCCTGCTTCCCTCTTAAACACGTCAAAACACTTCCTGTCTGGTCAGTTGTTGTCGGGTGAAAGGTTAACTGTGCCCCCCAAACCTGACTGAAACGGCACTTCAACCATAAACTGAAAAGTACCACCGCTTGGTTAACTTAGATTAGCATATCAAGCCTTCAGTGAGCGCTAGCTTTCTGTGGCGCTGGTGTTAGCGTAGGTTAGCATATGAAGGCTTCAGCTTACTTTAGCTATGCAGATGAGGCTGTCCTCTGATGACACATCAGAGATACAGAGATACACCCACCCACTGCCTGCATCCTCACCACATCTGTGAGAACCACGGTGAGGGAGCCTCTATGTGAGGGCTTGCTTGTTTGTGGGTCTCCTGTGTTTGGGTTTAGGTTTAATTTTATTGGCCTGGTATCCATGGCGACCTCAGCGTGTGACATGAGCAGATGGGATGTTTTGTCTGTCTGAATACCTGTCTGTCTGAATACCTGTCTGTCTGAATACATGTCTGTATGAATACATGTCTGTATGAATACCTGTCTGTATGAATACATGTCTGTCAGCGTGCAGAGCTGCAGACACCTGAAGCTAAGAAAGAGAAGGGAGGGGCGGAGGGAAAGAGAGGTAGAGAGACAGAGAGAGACAGAGACAGAGAGATAAAATAGGTATAGAAACAGCTTGTGTTTTCTTTTGATCATAGCAAAACAATCTGGAAACATAAACATTTATGCAGGCAGATTAGCATAGCTGGTGTTCTCATTCAGTCTCTCCTCCCTCCTTTCGTCCTTCCTTCCCTCCCTCCTTCCCTCTCTCCCTCCCTCCAAATTTTTTTGCCCTCTTCAAGGCAGTCTGAAATGCTGTGTAAATTCTAGCTGTAAATACATTCTGTCTTGTTTCTGTTGTTGGTTTGAAGACTGACAGCAAACAGTCCTCCATCTCTCCTTCAGCTTGACCTCCATGATGCTGTGTCGTTTCCCAGGGTGCACTAGGGCTGCGTTACGAGACTGAAGGGTTGTGATTGGTCCCTCACCTTGTCTCTGTTTATGCTCTTTCAGGTCATCACACAACGAGCTGGAGAAACACAGGTGAGGAGATCAGCTGGGTGGTGTTAGCTCTCTCTCTCTCCTCTCCCTCTCTCTCTCTCACTCCTCTCTCTGTCTCTCTCTGTCCCTCTCTCTCTCTCTCTCTCTCTCTCCTCTCCCTCTGTCTCTCTCACTCCCTCTCTCTCTGTCTCTCTCTGTCCCTCTCTCTCTGTCTCTCTCTGTCTCTCTCTGTCTCTCTCTCTCTGTCTCTCTCTCTCTCCCTCTCTCTCTGTCTATCTCCCTCTCTCTCTCTCTCTGTCTCTCTCTGTCTCTCTCTGTCTCTCTCTGTCTCTCTCTGTCTCTCTCTGTCTCTCTCTCCATCTCTCTACCTCGCTTTATCCACCTCCTTCATTGAATGTCTCTTTCCATGTGTTATGTAAATGCAGTTCCTCCTGTGTTTTGCATGACGGAGGGTTGAGAAGAGTGCAGGATTGTGTGAATTGAAGTGAACAGAAAACAAACATCA
>CM059301.1:6912500-6932500 GCA_030340665.1 Neosalanx taihuensis
AGAAAGACGAAGGCTGGTTAGGGGATGCTGATTGGAAGAGCGCACAGAGGAGGAGGAGCCTTAGTATATCCTGGCTCCACCCTTTTCTTGTGGCCCCTCCCACAGCCACCCTGAAGCCTCAGAGAGCCTTGATGACTGTTGTTGTCTCACCCATCCTCCCTCCCCCTACTCAGGTCCAACCCCCCCACCCCAACCCCCCACCACACACTCCTTCTCCCCCTTGCCGCCCCACGCACCAAATGGTGAAGTTGGCCCCCCTTCACTCGAGGCAGCTGGGGGCCGCGTGAAGAGCAGATCAAAGCCCCTGCAGCCACCTCGGGGAGACCCCTCCAGCTTACCTACACCACTTGTGGGGAGTGGATACAAAAATCGAATTGTCAAAGGCAGCTCATGGTGCTCTTAACGCTCCCCATGTCTCAGTGGTGTTCACTGCCCCCCTCCCCCCCTTTCAAACTGCCCCCCTGCCCCCCCCTGCCCCCACCGACCTCAACCCCCCCCCCCCCCCCAGAAGCCTTCAAAGTGTTATTCAACCTGCCCCGCTAACCAGAGCTGTGTCACTGCAGACACGGTAATACAAACTGTACTCTCTGAAACAGAACATGTGAGGGGTCTGGTGGGGGGCGGGGGGGCTGGGGGGGCCTGGGGGGGGGGCCTGGGGGGGGGGGGGGTGCTAGGAGGGGGTATGACTCTGCACTGGTGCATCCTTCAGAACCTCCTCTACTGCTGGACTACAGATGATGAATTTGACCTTTGACCTCTGTTAGTTGCTGTCAGGCTGCTTTGCCTGACAAAAGGACAGACCAGAACAACCTGAAAAAAAACGAGTGTTGACGCTCTCGGAAAAAGAACTACTTTTTATTTGTTTGTTTTGAATGTTTTTTTTTTTGTTTGTTTACGTTCATGTCAAGGTCATATGACTGTTAGTGGCAAAAACAAATAGTTAAGTTGGTGCAAGTCAATTTTGTGACTGAAAAAAGTGTACATCTTGCACAGACCCTCCCTTTAGAGATATGAGAGAGGAAGTATAGGAAGAGAGAAGAGATTGAAACGGCCAGATAAGAGATTCAAATTTTCAACGACATCATTTAAAAAAAAATGCACATAAAGCTTAGAGATTAGGGTGCTCTAGGTGACAAGCCTAGATAACATGTGGATGATCTATGGATAAAGTATGCAAGGATAATGCTGTTATGGAATCTTATTTCAATGATGTGCCTTGAAAACGTTTTTTTTTTTTTTTCTTACAAACCTGAACAGATTTTTACCGGGTGAAAAAGATTGTGTGAGGGTGAAAAAGATTGTGTGAGGGTGAAAAAGATTGTGTGAGGGTGAAAAAGATTGTGTGAGGGTGAGGGGTTCCCCCTGTAGAGAAAAACATCTGGAAGAGCAGACTAATGGTTGCCTGTCAGGGCTGTTAAACTCTGGAGCGATGCAAAACACCAAGTCTGATAATCACAGGTCGGTGTTGGTGATCCCCTCCCCCCCTCCCCCCCCCTGTCCCACTCCCCTCCTCCTAACAGCCAGCAGGAGAGACACACCTCTGCCCCAGATCAGGCAGCTGGTTGGACTGAAGCTCCGCTTTGAGACGACTGCTCTGAGCTTCATGGGAGAGGAGGGTGAGTTCCTTTTTCCAAGCACTAAAGCACAGCGTGGTGATGGTGGAGGCTGTCTGCTGCCCATGGGAGAGAGACAGAGAGAGAGAGGGAGGGAGAGGGGGAGGGAGAGGGGGAGGGAGGGGGAGGGGGAGGGATGTTTTGGGTGTTGAAAGGAGGTTTACATGTCAGGAACCAGCTGAAGAAGCCAGCAGCACAGAGATGCTTCCTTCCTCTTCCTCATGATGTTTCTGCCAGGTAACAAGTCACCTTGTCATGTTCTGAACCTTTAAACCCTCCAGAGAGAGGAAGAGGAAGAGTCTGTAATTCTATACTGATAGCTTTAACAGAGAGGGAGGGGGGGGGGTTCATTTAGACTGTGTTCCTCTCTCCTACCCTGCCCTTCTCACACTTACCTACCCCCACACACCTACCCTACTCTGCCCTACACACACACTTAACCTACCTACCTACCCCACCCCACCCACCAACCCACCTCACGTCAGGTTTGGGGATGTTCTGTAATAACCTGCACAGCTTCAAACGAGTCGTTACTGATGTGTCAAACATCAAAGGAAGGAAGGAAGGAAGGAAGGAAGGAAGGAAGGAAGGAAGGAAGGGAGAGAGAGGGAGGGAGGGAGGATGGGAGGGACAGTAAGGACACACCCTAGGTGTTTTTTTTTTTTTTTTTTTTTACTGTGGTGAGGGAGAAAAACTTGGTGCTTGGCATCGTTGCCAAGGTAACAGTGATGGGGGGTGTTCTGTGCCAGAGACCTGTGAATATGTTCCTTTTTAATGTAATTATATGCATTCAAAAGATGTGTTATATACGTTTTTTTGTGAGTGTGTGTGTGTGTGAACACACGATTACCTGGTGCTGCCTACAAGTTTTAGCACTCTTGAAGGTAGATGTGTATCCTTTTATTGTAATATAATAAAAAAAATGTTTTATACATTTGGTCGCAATTGCAGTCATCTTTTCAAATATTTTCGGTATTAAACTAATTTATTTTAAAACAGACAAGATGGAACCGTAACATGACGTAAATGTAATATGACGTGAATGTAAATCGTCATATCTGCCTACTGGCGGATGTGCGTAACTGCAACATCAAGAATATTCAATAACCCCCCCAAAAATCCAGAAACTGTATGAATCAAATATCACTAATCCTGATTAGATATTGTTAAATCTGATTAGCTCCCAGAGACCTATTAAAATCACACTTCCGACACTTATAACACTTTAACTTTTATTGAATGACTCAATTCCATCTCAAAAAAAGGAATGTACTGTTGTAGCAGTATTGTAGTCTTGGTAATACTGCATTTAAATACAATGATGCATACAGAGGAACTACAAATAATAATAACAACATCAATTAATAAATACCACAGGAATTTGAATTATGAACTCCTTTACCGATATGAGTAAAAGAATGTTTGAACGTAAAAGAAAGTAAATTTTACAAAATTCCATCAAGAGGTGTTTTATGACAATGCAAAATAATAGTTCTTCGTTTCTTTTATCTGTTACTGGCAGGATTCACAATGTTGTACAAAATAAATTCCATAACTTAATTCCGCAATTAATTCACAACATAAACCCCCCACATTAGAACTCTTCAGACACTTTAAACACTTTACATTTAGTCATTCATCAGACACTCTTATCCAGAGCAACTTACAGCAAGTACTATGACATTCCCCCCTGAGGAAAGTAGGGTGAAGTGCCTTGCCCATAGACACAACGTCATGTAGCCACAGCCGGGAATCGAACTCACAACCTTCCGATCACAAGCCCAATGCCTTAACCGCTGAGCCACCTGACTCCCCTGACTTTAATTCCTCTCCTTATCAAGCCTGTATTTGGATGCACACACATTAGTACTGTATCCAGATGATGTCCTGTTGTAGGAGTCAGTGTGTTGGCCCTCAAGGGCCCCTGGCAGACAGGAGGGAGCTGCACAGGAGCCTTTGGCAGGCAGGAGTTGAACAGAACCTGAGACTGGATCTAACCTATCACAGGGATCTCTGAGGAGGGGGCGGAGTCAGGACCCTGAGGCCACACCCTCAGAAGAGGGTGGATTCAGACAGACAGACGGACAGACTGACAGACAAATTCAAGCAAATTGAGACTTCTTGAAGAAGGCATTCATTGTGTGCGGGTGTGTGTGTGTGTGTCGCTCCTCAGCCCAGGTCTGTCACACGTACTGCTGAGGTTTCTGCGTTGCCGTGGCAGCCGATGCCAGGGTTTTGGCTTTCTCCGTGGCGACCAGCGCCGCGTCCTTTACTGTGTTCCGGTGCAACCGTTGGGGTGTCTCTCCTGAGAAGAGGGGAGGGAGGTGGGAGGAGGGGGAGAGGAGGAGGGGGGAGGAGTGGGGAGAGAGCGGGAGACAAGTAGAGAGATAAGTAGGTAAAGAAAGAGAGATGGAGAGAGATATACAGGTAGAGAAAGAGAGATGGAGAGAGATATACAGGTAGAGAAAGAGAGATGGAGAGAGATATACAGGTAGAGAAAGAGAGATGGAGAGAGGTATCGGTAGTCAGAAGAGACATAAATAAAGAGTCAGAGTATATTCATAACCCAACAAACGCGATCCTCCTCGACCTCCGACCCCAATAAACACAGAGACATGCCGAGGCCCTAGCAGAGAGGGGGCTGTACCCTGACCTTTAAACTTTGATCCAGAGTGATTAGATTAGCGTGAAAGACAGAGACATAGGGAGAGAGAAAGGGACAGAGAGAGAGATACATAGAGGCAGACAGAGAGAGGGAGGGAGAGAGACAGAGAGAAAGACAGAGAGAGGGAGACATATAGGGAGGGAGAGGGAGAGAGACAGAGAAAGTGAGAGACAGACAGAGAGAGGAAGAGAGAGAGGGATAGAGATATAGACAGAGAGCTGTGTGCTGGGAACAAGAGAACGGGCACATGACTCTATCTTCCCCTATGTCTCTCGACCACCCCCTCTCTCTGTTCTTCCACTATGTCTCTCTGTCTCTTTCTCGAACTAGTGTGGCTAGGTGGAGAGAGGGCGCTGAGGGGGGCTAGGTGGAGAGAGGGGGCTGAGGGGGGCTAGGTGGAGAGAGGGCGCTGAGGGGGGCTAGGTGGAGAGAGGGGGCTGAGGGGGGCTAGGTGGAGAGAGGAGGCTGAGGGGGGCTAGGTGGAGAGAGGGGGCTGAGGGGGGCTAGGTGGAGAGAGGGGGCTGAGGGGGGCTAGGTGGAGAGAGGGGGCTGAGGGGGGCTAGGTGGAGAGAGGGCGCTGAGGGGGGCTAGGTGGAGAGAGGGGGCTGAGGGGGGCTAGGTGGAGAGAGGAGGCTGAGGGGGGCTAGGTGGAGAGAGGGGGCTGAGGGGGGCTAGGTGGAGAGAGGGGGCTGAGGGGGGCTAGGTGGAGAGAGGGGGCTGAGGGGGGCTAGGTGGAGAGAGGGCGCTGAGGGGGGCTAGGTGGAGAGAGGGGGCTGAGGGGGGCTAGGTGGAGAGAGGGCGCTGAGGGGGGCTAGGTGGAGAGAGGGGGCTGAGGGGGGCTAGGTGGAGAGAGGAGGCTGAGGGGGGCTAGGTGGAGAGAGGGGGCTGAGGGGGGCTAGGTGGAGAGAGGAGGCTGAGGGGGGCTAGGTGGAGAGAGGGGGCTGAGGGGGGCTAGGTGGAGAGAGGAGGCTGAGGGGGGCTAGGTGGAGAGAGGGGGCTGAGGGGGGCTAGGTGGAGAGAGGGGGCTGAGGGGGGCTAGGTGGAGAGAGGGGGCTGAGGGGGGCTAGGTGGAGAGAGGGGGCTGAGGGGGGCTAGGTGGAGAGAGGGGGCTGAGGGGGGCTAGGTGGAGAGAGGGGGCTGAGGGGGGCTAGGTGGAGAGAGGGCGCTGAGGGGGGCTAGGTGGAGAGAGGGGGCTGAGGGGGGCTAGGTGGAGAGAGGAGGCTGAGGGGGGCTAGGTGGAGAGAGGGGGCTGAGGGGGGCTAGGTGGAGAGAGGGCGCTGAGGGGGGCTAGGTGGAGAGAGGGGGCTGAGGGGGGCTAGGTGGAGAGAGGAGGCTGAGGGGGGCTAGGTGGAGAGAGGGGGCTGAGGGGGGCTAGGTGGAGAGAGGGGGCTGAGGGGGGCTAGGTGGAGAGAGGAGGCTGAGGGGGGCTAGGTGGAGAGAGGGGGCTGAGGGGGGCTCCAGCCTGATCAGGGCACTGCTATCATCCTGTACTTACCCCCACCGTCAAACGCAACCCAAGTCCCAGACCTGGGGGGGGGGGGGGGGTATTTCAGAGCCAAGAGGAGGCGTAGTTAGGCTCTGTGGGCCTAACATTATGAGCAGAACCCTCCACTCAAGAGAGAACGAGAGCGATAGAGCGAGAGAGATAGAGAGAGATAGCGAGAGAGATAGAGAGAGAGAGATAGAGAGAGAGCTCCACATGGTGGTGAGGGGGTTGTGTTCATACCGTGCAGATTAGACAGAGCGAACTCCAGTCCCTTCATTGCTTTCACCTGGTTGCTTTTGAAGCGAGCAAGACCAAACTCCTGGAGAGAAGAAGACAGACTGAGACTGAGGCTGCTTTCACATATGTTGGTGCGCACCGTGGTGCGGCTTTGGTGCGCAACAAAATACATTGTATAATTTTTCAGTTAGCGTGGTCCGTGTTCACATATGTTTGTATTTGGTTGGGCCCGAGGTCCACACCACAGATGGGTAGCTCCACAGTTCGGCGAGAGCCGCTGCGAGACCGCCTGTTTAGAGCGCACCAGAGAGCGCACCAGAGAGCGCACCAGAGAGCGCACCAGAGAGCGCACCAGAGAGCGGCTGTTGTGTTCACGCTGACCCAAACGAACCGTACTCGGAGCGACACGTCATTTGGGCCGACCTAAACGGTGTTGTGTGAAAGCACCCTGAGACAGACAGCAGACAGACTTTCTCTCTTCCTCTGTTTTGGACAACCACTGTTTTTCTCTCGGCTCACTGGATATGTGTTTGGAAGTGTGTGTGTGTGTGTGTGTGTGTGTGTGTGTATAAGTGTGTATGTGTGTGTATGTGTATAAGTGTGTGTGTGGAAGTGTGTGTGTGTACCTGTATGGGTCTGGACAGGCCGTAGACTCCAGAATAGATCCAGGCTTCTCGTCTGAGCTGTGTGGATGAGCGTTCATCTGCCTCCTGGTACACACACCTCTCCTCCACCGTCTGCATGGGAGTGGGGGGAGAGATGGGGGGAGATGAAGGGAGGAAAGGAGAGAAAGAAAGGTTGATGAGTGTCAATTACTATCTCGACTTCCAATGCATGACCCAAGAGTTAGTCTGTCTTGCTCTGTGTATGTTTGTGTGTGTCTCTGTGTGTGTTCACCCCTCACCATGATCCTGGTGTGCGTCTGTGTGTGTGTCTCTGTGTGTGTGTCTCTGTGTGTGTTCACCCCTCACCATGATCTTGGTGTGCGTCTGTGTGTGTGTGTGTCTGTGTGTGTGTGTGTGTGTCTCTGTGTGTGTTCACCCCTCACCATGATCCTGGTGTGCGTCTGTGTGTGTCTGTGTGTGTGTGTGTGTCTCTGTGTGTGTTCACCCCTCACCATGATCTTGGTGTGCGTCTGTGTGTGTGTGTGTCTCTGTGTGTGTTCACTCCTCACCATGATCTTGGTGTGCGTCTGTGTGTGTGTGCGTCTGTGTGTGTGTGTGTGTGTCTCTGTGTGTGTATGTGTGTGTGTGTCTCTGTGTGTGTTCACCCCTCACCATGATCTTGGTGTGCGTCTGTGTGTGTGTGTGTCTCTGTGTGTGTGTGTCTCTGTGTGTGTTCACTCCTCACCATGATCTTGGTGTGCGTCTGTGTGTGTGTGTGTCTCTGTGTGTGTGTCTCTGTGTGTGTTCACCCCTCACCATGATCCTGGTGTGGTTGAGGTGTGTGTGTGTGTTCACCCCTCACCATGATCCTGGTGTGGTTGAGGTGTGTGTGTGTGTGTTCACCCCTCACCATGATCCTGGTGTGGTTGAGGTGTGTGTGTGTGTTCACCCCTCACCATGATCCTGGTGTGGTTGAGGTGTGTGTGTGTGTTCACCCCTCACCATGATCCTGGTGTGGTTGAGGTGTGTGTGTGTGTGTTCACCCCTCACCATGATCCTGGTGTGGTTGAGGTTCCAGGTGTAGGTAGTCATGCTCTTGGTGACCGGGTCTACGATGGAGTCCTCCACTATGTACACAGACCGTGCTAGGTTGCCTGGAAAGATATGCTCCGCCCACCGAGGCAGCCGATTGGTCTTAGTAAGGAGCCGTCTGGACAGAAGCTGGTGGTCCTTGGTCACTTCCCGGTACACCACATCTTCTGTTAGAACGTGAGTGCTGATTGGTGGAGACACATCACATGTTACATGAGTGCTGATTAGTGGACACATACAATAAATAATAATAATAGCATAAACTATTATTATAAAAGCTTAGCAGAAGTGATTTTTACCAGAGAACACTTGATCTGCATTATTACTAACCAGCATCACCATCCTAATCATCATACTTTAACCGCTGATGTAATGGTTCAGACTCAGGTGTTACCTGAAGGGGTTGGGGTAGCGCTGCCAGAAAGCAGAAACCACGTGGTCCCACCTGCTTCTGATGTCCGATTCATTTGAAAAGTATTTGGCCATCGTCCTTCCTGTCTTCCTGTCTGTCTGTCTGTCTGTCTGTCTGTTTGTCTGTCTGTTTGAGTGTCTGTCTGTCTGACTGTCTGTTTGTTTGTCTGTCTGTTGGACTGTCTGTCTGTCTGTTTGACTGTGTCTGTTTGTCTGTCTGTCTGGCTGTCTGACTGACTGTTTGACTGTCTGTCTGTCTGTCTGTCTGTCTGTCTGTTTGACTGTCTGACTGTTTGACTGTCTATCTGCCTGTCTGTCTGCCTGACAGCTGCTACAGTCCACTGATGCTGGACTAAGATTGCAGTCTCACTGCTTTTGTCTCCATCCAAAGTCCACGACCTGAACACATGTAAAGAAAAACAGATGACAGAAGCTGATCACATGACTGTTGAATGACAAGGTTTAATTAGGGAGCAAAACTAGGGAGCAAAACTAGGGAGCAAAACTAGGGAGCAAAACTAGGGAGCAAAACTAGGGAGCAACACAGCTGATCTGTCTGATCCACTGAATGTGAGTCTGGATGAATGACACCTCTATGTCACCTTGACTTAAGATCCAGGATTTGACATAAATCGTGCGTTCAAGACTGTTTAAATCATTATCATTATGAATTATTATACAGCAAGACAGAACTGATTGCCGACCAGTATTGTCTCTAATTCACCTTTGATGTGTGAGCAGTCAGGTAGTGTGACTAGTTAGATTAGATGATCTAACACTAGCGAGCTCTCTGGGATTATTCCTAGATAGTGACAGATTTCTATCTTGGCTAAACCATTTGACAGCACAAATAGAAATGTTCTGTATGTACAGAAACAGCGATCAACTTACCTGCTCTTTTACCGCGTCATGTCCAACTTTTTAAAAATAAAATATTAGATCCGTCATGTTGCCTATTTCTAGATTAAACACGTGAGTTTCCAGGCCGGAAGCGGAAATCCAAAATTGCCCAATAACTCGCTCTGCGTCATTTAAAGAAAACACTCGAAACTTTTCATGTTTAATTTGAAAAGACACAATTTGAGTAAATTTAGATGGCTGAGTTAATTTTTCCATTTCATCAGATCCATTTTTTTCATTAAATAAGCACAGAAAAAAAAGGTGACAATCATTTGACCCTATAAGACCATCCGCGGGTGTTTTCTCCAGTCAAATGTACAGTATTGTATGCATTTATTTCAACATAATCAATATAACATTACAATATTATTATTAATAAATCCTCTATTAAGAAAGGTTTTTATTACAATTTGTAGGACCGGATTGCGATAATAAATGTGCAAAATATTCACGATTACTGTTTGTAGTGTCCTGTCTAAAACACTCTTTATACAATACATAAAACACATCAAATATAGCCCAGGTGTAGTTAATATTTGTGGTTCTGCTTTAGAAGGAAAAGTCAACATTTTGTAAAAACTAGTGACAGTATTATAACCCCTGTCCACTAGGTAGCGCTGTGTAAATGTGAAGGGAGTTTGAACCGGATCACTGTCCTCCATGGTGTCCTCCATGGTGTCTTTGTAGACAGAAAGAAAGGTTGAAAACAGGCATCTTGTCTTTTGAAGTGACCCAGCAGATATGGCGGGTTATACAGCCGATGAGAAGCAGCGGCTGGAGCAGCTTAGGACGCTCCGCAGAAGGTGGCTGAAGGACCAGGAGCTGAGTCCCAGAGAGCCCGTGATCCCGCAGAGAGCTCCGGGGCCTGTGGCCAGATTCTGGGCCAGCTTTCTGGAACCTAAATCTCTTTGGCGGACCTATGTGAGTTCATGTGTTTTTCTGCAGACATGCAGGTTGTTGTTTTATTCTCTTACAGTTTTAGCAGATCTGATAGTTTCCTGACGTGTTTTATCTGTATAATTGATGTTGGTGAAGTTTTGTTGAAGCTGTCTTGTGTTTATAATCTCTACGTCACTCATCAACTCATACTGACAGTTTCTATGTTTGCTCTTTGTGTGTCTTGCATGGCGATTAAAACTGATTCTGATCTTATTTCCCAGACTTATAAGGTCTACAATAAAGGGGTCTTCGCCCTTACCCGGTTTCTTATTCCTGCCTGGATCGTACATTACTGTGTGAAATATCACATAGAGGTAAGTAAATAAGAGAAACAAGTATTTGTCCGTTTGCTTTGCAATGTCTTGTCCAAAGAGTTTCCAGAGCCTTAATTACCTCTGACTGTGTTCAGTGCGTCGACAATAAAAGACTTGAACTGGAGGGATCCCATCTTACCAGCAACATAGCTGTTATCAAACATGGAGCTCCAATTGGGAGGAACAAAATCACATTGATTATTGAGTCCAAAACTGAATACATTATTTCGTTTAAGGTTGTTGTTGTTGTGTTAATGTATTGTTTACCTTGTTTTATATAAATAGGGGTAAGAAATTCAAACGTTTAGATTTCAGCCTACTCCTTTTACTATGGAAATGTGTTATTTATGTTTGATTAAGTTTTGACAATGTTTGGACACTGAAATAAACCAAATACTACAACTCTTACTTAACAGAAACGGCCCTATGGAGTAGTGGAAGTGAATCGCAGAATATTTCCTGTAAGTACATGACATCACACCACATTCTTAATGTAACTTTAACGAAAACAGCCATAGGAGATGAGAGTCAATCAAAGTAAATTGAGTATTTTGTTCGTTAGCCATGTAGTGGAAATATGTAATGCTGGCTTTAAAAGATGAAGTAAATTGAGAAACTTGTGATGAACGTTAAGCGTTAAAGCTAAATAAAATATCAATCTAACAACATTATAGGAAAGCGTAATCACAGTTTCTGTAATTAGTCTGTGCTACCATAGATCTTTTTCCCCAAAATTTGAGAGGTTTTAAAAGCTTTTTATTTTTTTATAGAGTCAAATAGCAAGTTCAAGTTCAAAGAGGAACAAGTTAAAATTGGGCTTGGAATGGAGTACACTTTCTTTATGAATATGAAATTTACCAAGTTAACATAATAAATTGATTGTGATGTGACCAATGAAGTTAGTTGATGACGATTTGTTCCCGTTGCCAGGGAGACACCATCCTGGAGACGGGAGAGGTGGTACCAGATCTACCAGAGAGTCACGGACATCACTGAAGATGACAGAAAACTACAACATCTACTTCGTCTGTTTGACCCTGTTGTAAAAACTATGTGTATGTGTCATTAAATATTTACAAATATGTTGAGCATTGTCTTTATTAACCGTAATGTAGATAGTTTTCTTATTGTTATATATATATGTTTTTTTGTGTCATAGTTCAGTAGCTTGTGGTAAGACCTGAATGGGGTCGTTAAAGCAGGAGTCATGGTTTCCTTGGCAACAGTCAGCAGGTGGCGCCATACTGTTTGACGGAAACAGAACACTCACTTCCGGTGAGGGCGGAAGTAAGATGGCTGACTTCTGATATCCCATGATCCTTTTGCATTCAACATTGTTTTCAGTATTTTCGTGGATTACATCACATTTCTGACACGAGTGTTTTAAAAAGTGTTTTAAGACGGGAAAACACATCTTTATCGAAGCGAGATCCATCTGACAGCGGTGAAGTATGAGAATCGTTCATGAAAGAGGATTTATTTGACAGCAACATCAGAATATCCGAGGTAACTAGCCGTGGTATGCTAACTAGCTAGCTGACTAACAGGAAGACGGTTATAACATCTGTTATTAAATAGACTAATAATGACATTACTGATGTATTAACACACTGTCTGGTGGGATAAACAAGCCTAGTCGGTGAACAAGCAGTCACTCCCCGTTAACATGTTGGGTTAATATGTGTTTAGTGATTCTACCTTTGTTTTGTTAAAACGCGTTACTGTGATACTGCAGCCTCTCTATCACACATCAGGATTATGGTTAACTATGGTTAACTATGGTTAACTAGAGCTGTGATATGAAGTCAAATATGTTGACTTGTGTTAGATGTGCGGCTGTGTAGTCTGCAAGGTTAGCCTAGGCCAACCTTGTGGAAAGTTGAACCACAAATTGTCATTAAAATGATGCTCAAACAAGCCCAGGTCTCCTCTTCCTCTGTATGACGCGCAGAACTGAAACAAATTTGATGACTTGTCTTTTCTCTCTGTCCAAGAACATGGCGACGGCCAAGACGTCTTCACGGCAGCGCCAGAGAAGCGGCGTCACGGCGGCGGGGAAGCTGTCAGAAGTGATGTCAGCAGAAGCCTCTCCTGACTCCAAGTGCCCCATCTGCCTGGACCTGTTTAACAACATCTCCTATCTGGATCTGTGCCTCCACAAGTTCTGTTTCCGCTGCATTCATGAGTGGTCTAAGAACAAGGCAGAGTGTCCGCTCTGCAAGCAGCCCTTTAACTCCATCTACCACACCATCAAGTCTGAGACGGACTTCAAGAAGTACGACCTGCGGCCGACAGACAACGGATCGTTCGGTAACTTTGGCGGCGAGCGTTTCCGTTACCGGACCACGCTCACCGGGGCTCGTCGTCAGGCCCAGAGGAGGACGTCCTTGCCGCCGGATAACGGGGTGATGTTCGAGGGGCTGGTGACGGGCTCGGGCCACGCCCGGGAGGACCGCAGGCTACGGAGGTTCGTGTTGCGCCTGGCGGCCAGGAGGAGGGCAGAGAGGGAGGGGCGGGAGGTGCGCGGCCTTGGAGAGCAGGAGATGGTTCGCTTCCGGAGGGCTCTGTACCGGCGTGGGATCAGGGTGAGGAGCGTGCGGGACGGGGGCCGCTGCAGAGACACCTCCGCTGGGTTCTACCAGCGGAACCCGGCCTGCCTGCACAGGCTGGTGCCCTGGCTGAAGAGGGAGCTGGTGGTTCTGTATGGAGCTCACGGGTCTCTGGTCAACATCGTGCAGCACATCATCATGTCTCGCATCACCAGGTGGGCACACACACACACACACACCACAGAGAGACACACACACACACCACACAGAGACACACACACACCACAGAGAGACACACACACACCACACAGAGACACACACACACCACAGAGAGACACACACACACCACACAGAGACACACACACCACATAGAGACACACACCACAGTGAGACACACACACACACCACACAGACACACACACACCACACACACACACCACACAGAGACACACACACACCACACAGACACACACACACCACACAGAGACATACACACACCACATAGAGACATACACACACCACATAGAGACACACACACACACACACCACACAGACACACACACACCACACAGAGACACACACACCACACTCACACATGAAGGAACAGGAACACGTTAACAGACACTTTTTGTTTCTCTGCAGTTACGACATGGAAGACAGCGGCATCCAGGAAGAGCTCCGCCCCTTCCTGCAGGCCCGCACCGAGCACTTCCTGCACGAGTTCATCAGCTTCGCCCGGGCGCCTTTCAACATGGAGGCGTACGACCAGCACGCCGTCTACGACTGCCCCGCCCCTTCCTCCGACGAAGGTGGCGATGAAGACGGCGGCAGCAGCGACTCGTCCGTCATTGCCATCTCTGAGGACGGAGACGGAGGGGAGCAGGGGGGCTCGCTGGATCTGGACCCCCAGGCTGACTCCATGTCCAGCGGGGCGCTGAGTCAGACGGCCTGGGACGACGAGACGCCGGGACCCTCGTACTCTTCCGCCGCTGAGAGCGGCCGGGCGCCGCCACTGTCTGTCCTGGACTCAGAGTCCGACAGCAGCCCGGAGGAAGAGGAGGAGGGGGGCGGAGGAGGAGGAGTCAGACGGAATAGCCTCCGCATTCAGATCGACCCGTCTGTGTTCAAGGCTGATGTGGGAGGAGGGAGAAGAGGAGCGTGGAGAGGAGGAGGAGGGGGAGCAGCCTCCACTCAGAAGAGCCTCCGTGTCCAGATCGACCCGTCTCAGTTGAAGGGTGACAGGAGCTGCGGTGATGGAGGAAGAGGAGGGGGGGCCTACATGTCTTCCTCCTCCGATGAAGACTGCGTGATCGTGGGGTTTGTGAAGCCGCTTTCCGAGAGGACCCCCGAGCTGGTCAAACTGTCCTCGGACTCGGAGGAGTCGGTTCAGGAGGAGGAGAAGGTGAAGGAGGAGAAGAAGGAGAAGAAGAAGGAGAAGGCTCAACTGCCCCAGCACATCCGCTTCTCCAGCCCCGCCTCCACCCCGCCCAGTGTTGCCCCTAGGTCAGAGGGGGTGGAGGCTGGGCGGGGGCAGGATCTGTCCGGGTCTAAGGACGCCTGTGACGGCTCCTCGCTCTCAGGGAGCAGACATGGCTCCTCTGGGAAGTCTGACAGCCGGAGCGACCGCCAGCGACGACACCGAAGCAGAGAGCGCTCCAGGGAGCGAGGGGGGAGGAGGAGGAGCGGGGGCAGGACCTCCAGGAGCCCCGCCTCCCGGGGGCGACGCCCCTCGCGCTCCCCCAGCCAGGACCGGGACCCTCGTTTCAGACACGATGAGCGGAGTAGGAGATGGGACAAAGATGGCAGCCGCTTAGGACATGATTACGGAGATGGAGCATCGCAGCATCTGACCTACCAGAGGGAGAGGGACGAGAGAAGAGGAGGAGGAGGAAGGCTGTTCTACATAGACAGGAAGAGCCACTACTCCTCCAGCTGTCACAGGGATCTGGAGAGACACTCCCGCTCTCCGGGCGGAAGGCGGAGTCAGGACTCCCGTCGACGGCGCTCCTCGAGTAAGAGCCGCTCAAGCTCCGCCCCCTCGCCGTCCTCCAGCAGGAAGTCGCGCCACGAGAAGCCCGGCGGAAAGAGGAAGTACAAAACTCGACACCTGGAGGACGTCCCCGCCGAGGAGACGCCGTCCACCAAGTCCTCGTACCCTGAGCCGGACTCATCGTCCTCGGCTGTGAAAGACAGGAAGAGCAGAGAGAAGAGGTGGAAGAGAGCGAGGGACAGGAAGAGGAGGAGCAGGAGCCTGAGCGTGGAGATCGTCTTCGAGGGAAGTCCTCCAGTGGAAGACCACACCAAGAGACACCACAAGAAAAAGAAGAAACACAAGAAGAAGAGCAGGAAGCATCGGAACAAAGAGAGGACAGACAAGCCGTCTCCCAGCATCATCACCATAGACAGTGACAGTGACCACGTCAACGGCCCACCAATCAAAACCACTGTAACAGGAAACCCTGCGGACTCCAGCCTATTAGAGTCCATGTTACAAAACTGGGAGAAGCTGATTTCACCGCTGACATCAGAAAATGAAGATCTTAAACCTGAATGTCCCTTAACTGCCAAGCCTTCTGAAAACAAAATACTAGAACATTCTGACAATGTTCCAAAGGACAACAAACTTCAATCTGCTTTGGAGGAGGGAAATCAGCTGAGCTCTTTGACTCCTGGGAAAAGTATTTTGTTTGATGGATTATAATGCCAAGACTGATATTAATTCCAGAACAGACATTCTACTTTTGGTGGACTACATGTATTTTAATTTAAAGGGAGATTTTGCTTTAGTTTCTACTGAATCTATGACCTACTGCTATGCCAAATGTCGGCCATGCCACTGTGCCAGGTACGGCTGGACAGCTAAAGAATTTAGTCTCATTTCTCAACATAGCAGTGAGAATTAAATCACACACTCACACTCACTCACAGGTCACATGGTTTTTGAGTGGTAGTCATTTCTCTTCATTTTATAAATGTCCTAACAGAGGCTTGACATGTTCCATTTTCAAGCCTCCCTCTCTCAGGGATACTATTAACTGTGGAGCTGTTCCAGACTTCAGAACCTTCTAGAGACTCTCTTCAACCTGCTGCTCCTGTGGTCTGCCACTGAACAGTCTTCTGGGATGAGTTGCCATAGCGAGGAATGCTGTCGGGGCTGAGTATTACTGGATGCAAGTGATGCTTCAAGTTTGTCACAGCTGCTGTTTAAAACAACTCGACATCGACATGGCTTCAAAACAGACCAAAAAAAAATCATCTGTCTGCCCAGAAATAGTTTGTATGTGTGTGTGTGTAACACAAATACATATATCTTGTACACTATATTTAGTCTACAACATGTATAGTACTGTATATAAACCACTGCTCTTTTCTGAGGGCTGATCACAGTACAAATGACGCTGGGTTGTAAAAGTTAATAAATGGTTAGACAACCAAACTTGTGTAAGGAGTGTCTGAGTCCTGTCACACACACTCACACACACACACTCACACACACAGACACACACCGCTGGACTTCTCTGGATTCCTTCCTGTGTTCATCGTCAGTTCAGGGGCTTTTGGAACTGTTCACGTTGACCGTCAAACTACAAAACATGTATTGATATTAATATGAATATTTCTTTAAAAAGTCTAAGATGTAGACTTGACCACAGTCTAACCCTTCCTTATCAGTGATGATGTGGCACTTTCCAACATCCATAAAGGTGAGACACAGGAAATGTTCTCTACACAGGAAATGAAAGCAGAAGGTGAAGCGAAACCTTACCTGGCCGGGATATAAGCCTGTCTGGCCAGACCACTGAGGTCACTTCACACAAGCAGATAAGACAGACTGGGTCTGTTAGAGCTTGGAAACTTACCAATTATTGTTGTGGAATCCTGGATGTTTAAAATAAGAGGAAAAATATTCTGTTTGTTCTAGAATGCATGGAAATACCAACAGGGAAGTGAAACAGCAATATTATAAATGTTATTTTTTTATGGACTTCTGTTACAGCACACCTCTAAGCAGTTGGCACTTCAGCAGCAATGGCCTGGAAAAAACACGCGAGAAAACCAAATTCTCCCTACTATGTGGAGGATTTTCTAGACAGTAACACGCACCCTGAAGATGAAAGGTTTTATGTGATGTACATGGGCACCACCAAAAGCGAAGCAGAGAAGATTAAAATGAATGGGTTTCAAAGGTCAGACGGGACAGGAAGACCCCTGGGAGCCGGAGTTTACGTAAGCAGAGACTTCAGGAAAGCTGTAGAATATCCTCCAGGTGTCTCTAAAAAGAACAAAAGAGTTCTGAAGTTAAGAGTGAACGTGGGCAGAGTTCTGGTGGTAGACAGAGTAGATCATCATCTGAGGAAGACTTGGCAGGAGAGTTATGACAGCGCCTGGCTGAAAGCAGGGATCCTCCATCCTGGTAGCTTGGAGGAAGACTGCATCCATGACCCAAACAGAATTAAAGTTGTGTCCGTTATGAAAAATATGTAAGTTCATTTTATTGTCTCTGTTATACTACACTTTCTATATAATTCAACTTAATCCCGGATCGCTCTGGATAAGAGGGTCTGCTAAATGGCTAAATGTAAATTCTCAATCAGAGCACTAGTAGTATTAATAGAAGTTCCTGCCTGTCTGCGCTGTTCGCTGGTGAATGACTTGTTGCTCTCCTGTAGATGCGGTAATCTGACGGTAGGTCTGGAGCCGCTGCAGCATCAAGCCTACGTGATGTACCACGGCACAACCGCCCAGAACGGCCGGGACATCTGGGTTAACGGCTTCCGGCCATCCGAGGACGGCATGCTTGGCAGAGGTGTGTACGTGTCCCGGGACATCCGTAAAGCCATCAAGTACCCCATCGATTCCCCCCACATCCTTGACCCAGACAGGGTGGTGTTAAAGGTGAAGGTGGACGTGGGGAAGGTGAAAGTGATAGATCGTCAGAATCACGACATGCAGAAGACGTGGCACAGCCACGGGTTCGACACTGCCTGGCTGCCACCAGGTGAGGACATGGTCCGTAGTGGACAGGAGGAGGACTGCGTCTACGACCCCAAGAGGATCAAACTCCTGGCTCTCCTTAAAGTGCCCATCCTGAAAAGGTAGGTGGAGGCTGGGGGAGGAATCGGGTTAGTAATCAGAAGGTTGCTGGTTCTAAATCCTGGCCGTGCCAACACGACTTTGTGTCCATGGGCAAGGTACTTCACCCTACTTGCCTCAGAGAGAAGGTCCCTGTACTGTGCTGTAAATCGCTCTGGATAAAAGCGTCTGCTAAAATGAATACATGTAAATGTAATGTAGAACAGTGAGAGGTCTGAGGTCGAGGTGTTCTGCCATCTTGAAACAGAAAGTCAAGGATGTAATCTTGTCTTCGTTGTGACAATTTGTCCTTGTTTCTTGTTACAGGTTGAACCCATCGTTGAATTGACCCTCATCTCGGCCATCTGCACGAGGCTTCTTGATCAACACTGTAGCGTTTTCTGTTCAAATGTTTTCTTTGTTGGACTCTACAACTATAAGTCATGCATTATTATTACCGCATATTACACTCATTAAGATATTCAATTAAAATGGGTAAAATGTGCATTTTGATAGAATTTTTTTTTAAGGGGGTGCCTATAGTGTAATTCTTTTTAAAACAAATGTATTTCGAAAAAAACGAATAAAACAGTTGTATTTCCTCCTAATTTCCTACTGTATTTCGTTAGCCTGTACTTGTGTTAGCCTGTACGTGTGCTCCTGTTGTTGTTGTTATTGTTGTTGATGTGTTGTTGTTTTTTCTGTTGCTGTTCAAATGGAACCTGACACATGAGAGATGTGAGCTTAACTGCTGTATCGAAAACAAATTCCACCAACTATGTTGTGTGGCCTTCAATAAATGAATTGAATTGAATTGTACCTGTGTTATGACATTAAAATTGAATCTAATCTAATCTGACTGGAAGTTTTGTGACGTCACTGGAGGAATGGGAGGAGTGCGCGTCACATGACTTGTCACGTGACAGGAGAATAGGAAGTGGAGCAGTAAAAAGGTGAAACCTGCTCTTGGTTTGCAAAGTAAACATTCCGTTTACCTGAGAATATGGCAACTAGCGTCCAGATTAAGGTAGTTAAAGTCCTCAGGCTAATGTTACATGATTATCTCTGGTTATAACTCAACACACTGAAGTAAGCTTGGTAGCAGCTAGCTATCCAGCTAGCATCTTATAGTAGCAGTAATGTTCGTCTCTTAATTCTTTACTAAGTGATATAATACCAAGATAAATGAGATGTTCTATAAAACAGTATATCTTGTTATCTTGTATGCAGCGTGTCAGTGTGGTGATCTTAATGATGATCTTAGTCAGTAGATCCTGACAGGTTGTAGCTGAGAGTGAAACAGCTTCTGATCTAACAGCAGGGTCACCAAAGAGATCCAAACTGTTTAAATCTCATTATCTCTCTGGTCTAGATTGGGATTATTGGAGGTTCTGGTCTGGATGATCCAGACATCCTGGAAGGGAGGATGGAGCGGTATGTAGACACGCCATACGGGAAACCCTCTGACGCGCTCATAGTTGGCAAGATCAAGAACGTGGAGTGTGTCCTCCTGGCCAGGTGAGATATGTGTGGCCTCCTGGACAGGTGAGATACAGTGTGTCCTCCTGACCAGGTGAGATACAGTGTGTCCTCCTGACCAGGTGAGATACAGTGTGTCCTTCTGACCAGGTGAGATACAGTGTGTCCTCCTGACCAGGTGAGATATGTGTCCTCCTGACCAGGTGAGATATGTGTCCTCCTGACCAGGTGAGATACAGTGTGTCGTCCTGACTAGGTGAGATACAGTGTGTCCTCCTGACTAGGTGAGATACAGTGTGGCCTCCTGACCAGGTGAGATATGTGTCCTCCTGACCAGGTGAGATACAGTGTGGCCTCCTGACCAGGTGAGATACAGTGTGGCCTCCTGACCAGGTGAGATACAGTGTGTCCTCCTGACCAGGTGAGATACAGTGTGTCCTCCTGACTAGGTGAGATACAGTGTGGCCTCCTGACCAGGTGAGATATGTGTCCTCCTGACCAGGTGAGATACAGTGTGTCCTCCTGACCAGGTGAGATATGTGTCCTCCTGACCAGGTGAGATATGTGTCCTCCTGACCAGGTGAGGTACAGTGTGTCCTCCTGACCAGGTGAGATATGTGTCCTCCTGACCAGGTGA